>JAXCGZ010012133.1:0-35000 GCA_037179515.1 Halocaridina rubra
ACCCCATGAAATTATAATATATACTTTGCCACTTGCTGCCCTTAGTACCAATAATAGTAATGCCAACTTCTTTGATTCCTAGGGTCCTGGTGGGCCAGGTCAAAATGGTAATACCAACTTGGCACCACAGGGATGGGGTAATGCTTACCAACAGTGGAGCCAAGGTCATCCCAATGACCCAAGTAAGTATTTATTGGCTCTTGTTATGATTCTGAAACTTGTATTGTGCGAAAAACTAAGTCTTTCTTAAGAGATATGGGTTTACTTTAATAGGTCTCGTACACACGTAGGAGTGATTTTAAGTTAAATATTTTTTTCAAATTTCGCGGCTCGTTTCAAAGCAAAATGGGCACCAGAACACTCTGTATGGCATTTTAGTGTTTTCTGGTGTTGTATGGCATCTTTTCTCCCTCTAGTGTTACGTAAAGCGCTTAGTGCAGGTGACTGTTAGTGAGTAATCAAAAGCAGTCGAGGCATTATGTTGTGTGTCTTCTGGAGATTGCCAGGCTTCTTGGAGGGTTAATCACTAAAACAAATTTCGTCAATAGCCATGTTTTAATATATTTTTTTAATTATAACGGTTTTGTCTGGTTTGAAAAATTTCCCAAAAGTTATCTGACTGTTAAATTATTTTTAGGCGGAAGTCCATCTTTCCTGTTCTATTCCTTCACCTACTTGACTTTGAAGCATCTCTTAAAATGCACTATTACATGTTTCCTAGCTTGTATTTGCCAATTCACTCTGTTTAAAGCTATTTTCGTAATTCGTATTATTGACAATTTCTTCAAGTAGCCTACCTTCCATGTCGGGATTCGAACCTGGGAACTCGATTAGAACTAGCGTAGTCCACCGTGCCACAGAGAACAGTGTTGATATATGGCACCACGATATCACAGTGGTTTGAGCGCTTTACTTGGGAAGTGACAAACTTGTCGTTGATCCCTTCGCTCGGTGTCATTAAAAGCACACATCCATAATTCCCTATCTCCCACTTGTATCCACCCTCATTTGAATGGGGATTACTCGTAACACAAAATAGCAAACATATCTGTTGTGACATGGCTCAAAATTGCTTATTTTTCCCGATAAGGATTTTGTAAAAAAAAAAAGAGAAAATTTCAAATCTGTCGAACTGAATTACTAGTTAATGATAATGATGTAGATATGAAATAATGCTTTTTGTTGTTTTGTTTCTTCCTCAACAGCTAAACAAGTTGCGGACGCCAACCACGCCGCTTGGGCCGCGTACTACTCGCAATTTTACACGGGCCAAAGTCAACAGGGGAATGCCCCACCCAACGCTCATGCACAGCCCAATGCAAATCAGCCCCCATCGGGTCCTGGAGCCGGTAAGTGCAAGAACGTGTGCTTTTATTTCTGCCTTGTCTATAAGCTTCTATTTTTTTTTTTTTGTCTCGAACATCTCACACATTAAAAAAGATATTAGATAATTTTTACCTAATTGTGTTCATGGGAAAGAACCCTATGCACGTAGCTCCCCAGCTCTTGGCTGGTTTAATTATTATTTTTTTTATTGCAAATGCATTTTTGCTATTATGTGGTTTTCGTGACAGAAGACCTAGGCCCCTTACCCTGTGTGCAGCCCACTATCCCCAGAGCTAAGAGGATTGCCGGAGGTATACACTGTTAACTTTAAATGTGCGCTTTGACTCTGCCACCTCCTTATAAAATTCTTAGTCACAATCCATGTCTGCACCCATCATCCCCAAGGAGCCAAGAGGAGTTGATTGTGGTATATTAGTTTCTGCTAAATGTAAGGTTTGACTCGGCCACCCCCTGGGGCCATATTATATGTATGTATTGTGTGGTAGTGAAAGTAATTTTCCTTTCAAGTGTGATCATTTCATTACTTTTTGTGGTGGTTTCTGGTCAAAATTGAAATTGGTGTTAAAATTTAATATTGCTTTAATTGTAGTCTAGGTAAGTGTGTGTGTGTGAAATTGGGACAGGCGCAAAAACTGCCCTAAAAAATATAGAGACGAAGAAGTAGAAGTTTAAGGACAAGTTGGTATTAGTAAGCAGTAGAAGAATAAGTATGAAGAAAATATTAAAGTATTCGTTTATTTTAGAATTGTCTTTATCAGTTTTTAATTAATTTTCTCTTAATTCAGTTGTTAGAGTAAGCATTGCCTGCAGAAAGGAAGTTATATTATTAAATTGTCTCTGAACAAGCAACACTGGTATTGTTCATTGATATTTTTGCAATATCAGTGAGTTGTTGCATATGAGAATTAGCAGTGTCTGCACAGAAGGAAGTTATCTCTAAGAAATCTACGAAGAAAATTGTCTCGGAAAGAGTTACACTTTTACGTTGATATTCTATAAATGTGTTTGTTTTCAGGTGGCCAGTCAGACTACTCAGCCCAATGGGTGGACTATTACCGTAGTATGGGACTCCATCGAGAGGCTGAAGGCATTCTCGAGCTGCAAGCCAAGGCCCTCAAAGGGGGCGGACCCAGCGGTCAAACTCCTAATGCAACTCCCCAACAGGTATTTTTTCCCTTTGTGAAAACTTATCCCTTCATTTAATTGAAGAATAAAAAAATCTAGGTCAGCCAAACTCCATTCTAGAGCATCAGTAACTTGACTTTTAACGCTTAACCGTAAAGTTAATTCTTCAACAGTTAATTTTGGGGTATTGGATAGCAATTAACATTGGGGTATATTTGGGGTATATCTCACAGGGATGAATAAGTAATGGGTCAGGGTCGAGTGACTTCAGTTAGTGTTTTGGGGAAATTTTTTCTGGGAGGTTCTCGCTGCGATAGGTATAGCGTAACTAATATTAACAGCTAAACGAAATGTAACGTATAAGGGAACGAAGCGGTCACTCATACAATTTTTTTTCCCTTAATGTTAACTTTGCTCTTTTGATGCTCTAGGGTGGAGGGGGACAGCCAGCAGCCCCGGGTGGCAGTGTGGGTGGCGGCGCGCCGGCGCAAGACTACTCGCAGCAGTGGATTGAGTACTATCGCGCCCAGGGTATGCACGCCGATGCCGATAAGATCGAGACTCAGCTGAAAGCTGGCAAGGTGGGTTGCACCGTTCTTTCACTCGGTTAACTTATACATTGTGTGTGCTGTTGCCCAGGAATGTTCAATCGGAGAAGTCTGTACTGTACTTGTAAATATTTTTATATTTTTGTGTGAATTGGTTTATTTTGCCTATTTTTTTTTACCCCCTTTCTATCGTAGCTGCTTTTTCTTTTCTTTAATGCATCGTTGCGGTGTATTTTACGTATGATTAAATCATTGTTCTTTGTTATTAGTCACTTATTTTTGTTGTGTATGAACAAATTTCTGCAAAGTTACTCATAGGTGTTTGTTATTTTTGGAGGTTTCAATGTACTCAAGAATACTAATTATTCTTCTGGTCTAATATTTATGTTTTCACTTATTTATTAAATAGATATAATTTATTGCCAATTTTCAGAAAAAAATTACTGTTTGAGTTCTCATCTGTTGTAGGATGTGAATAAATGGGATATCTATTAGAACGAGAGATAAATTTCCTTAAGAAATCTCTTGTGACTTATGAGGTGACTGAAGCGGATAAACAAGCAGGGCACTGGCAATACTAGGCTCCTTGAATATTTTTGTAAAGTTGCCCACTGTGGGGCGTTAGGAATGGCATCCATCCTCAATGCTCCAGCTCCATATTTTTTGTGTCCAGCCCCATACGAATGGAGATCAGTTGTGATTCAGTAGCACAGTGGTTAGAGCACTAAGGTAGGTTATATTGCCTAAATTCCTCATCTCTAACCTGTTTTTTGTCCACCCCTATGCAAGAAGGAGGGTTATTAGTCACACATGAAACGGTCCATGCAATATTTTCTAGTGTGAAAGACCAGTAAATATATGTGGTTTGTTTAAAGGTTTTATGTAAATGTTCAGAATAATTACTTACCTTTAAGATTTTTGATGTGTCCCATATAGTCCTCTATAGTCCAGGATGCACACATGTATTGTTCAGAACACTGGAAGTTTCATCTTAATTCATTTTACTAAGAAATAATGTAATTTTGATCGTAAGTTATCTGAACACTTTAAATGTGATCGAAACAGTCATAAACTCTCTCTCCTAAGTCTAGGATGTTGCCTTCTTTGGACTTTGCTTTTGGCAAGTGTGTCCATTACTCTTAGTGAATCCCCTTTGTAACATCAGCCCATGGCGAGCTGTGGACCCTCGACCTGGCGAATCAAAGACGCGAGCATTACCATTCGTCCACTGTGGCCACTTTTGCAAACTTTAGTATGATGATAGATTAGTTTTTGAAGGAAGATAGGTCATGAGAGTTAGGGAAGACAGGAGGACGAGATTCCAAAGTCTGAAAGTGGAATGAAAGAAGCAGTCACTGCACTGACCAATCTTCGAGCTACAATTCTTCAAACACTACTTGAGGTTGCTTGTTTTCACTACTGAGAAGTTGTACTAATTTTACAGCTCCTAGTGAGAGACATTACTACACATAATTGGAGATCCACACCTTATATATGGAACTTTTGTTGTAGTCAAGTTTTGTCAGTATTAATTCCTATTTGAATGGAGGTAGATATAGTTTGGAAATGGGGAATCTAGGCAATATACCCTTCCTAATGCTCTGCAGTAGGCTTGAATTTGGGTTTGTCTCTTTCTGAATAGTGCCCTCGAGCTAATGATAATAATAATAAACACTTATTTCCATTATACGATGGGTATTCGTCAACCGGGGCAAGCCCCAACCCCCCACTGTGGTTACCAGCCACAGCAGTAACCTCCAGTAAATAGCTTAAACTCTCAGTCTTGTGTGCTATTGTGGTCCTTTAAAGAAGGAAAATTATTACTTCCCAAGCCAAGCGCTCTAACCATTGCACTACCATGGCCCTCTAATGCTTTTAACTGTGATCATTCCTGTTATGGAATATGTTCTATCAGGGCATAAAGTGCGAGGCTCTTGTAGGCATGCTTAATTTCAAATTAGCACTTCATTTCTTTGGGCTTTAATGAAGCGGAATTTGATATTTGGCATATGTTGTCATTTTGCTGTTCTTGGGTCGATGTTTTATCCATTTGAGGGAGTCGATAGCTTTATGTAAAGGGGGAGGCTGTACAGGAATTTTGAGTCGAGACGCGGCAGATTGCTACCTCACCGAGGTGTGATTAATTTCGTTGATATGTCGCTGGGAAAGGATTAAAAAAAATTAGTAAAGTATTTGGCTATTCACTTAACTGGTTTGTAATTAATCTAAAGGTGTTTGATAGTTAGCCTAATGATTTAGGCATTTATGTGGTGTACCATTTTAATCGGATCTTGTAAAGATCAGCAACCCCAGAACTCCTTATGAAGTGAAAAAACCCTGTAAATTGTTAGGTTTTGATAGGTAAAGTTGGGTTGGGTTAGGTGACATACTCCTTGGGGTTCCTCTGTTTTACTAGATACTTTTAATCTTGTATTTAACGCTTATCTTATTGTGATCGGTTTTTCGTCATGGACTACCTTTTCTAACAAGGGTTAGGACAGTACCCTCTTGTGAAAGAGTTTTTTTTTTTTAGCAAGTGTAACTGTTACCCTTAATTTAGTGGAAGACCTTTTTAGACTTAAACTGTGGCAGGCCTTGAATCTTGGTTCTGGCGAAGCAAAGTTGCCAACGTAACCACTCAGTGGCCACATTTAGCGCATATTTTATTGTTAGGTAACAGTTTACCTCATTTTTGTGTAGTTTATATTGTTACTTATTCTTATGTTTCCTTACTAATACATCACATGGATATTTGGTTACAAAATAGCTGGGGAATTTAGGCTTGATACCCCTCCAGTTGCCCCGTGGCGGGCCCAAATGTGGGCCTCTCTCTGACTGAGCACGAATACGGGTCTTGTTATTGACTGGGCTAGAAAGCGGGTCGTGTTGCATTGATTTGGCTTGAATGGGAGTCTGTCGCCTCCTTAGTGGCATGCCTTCTATCACTACGCTATAGCAGTCCGCCGTGGGCTCGAATGCCGGTCTGTCTCCGACTTGGCTCAAATGCGGCTCTTATCGCACCGAATGGGCTCGGATGCGGGTCGTCCTATACTGACTTGGCTCAAATGCTGGTCTGTCACCTCCTTAGTTGAGCCTTCTACCTCTTCACTATTGCAGTCCCCAAACAAAAAAATTTAATTCCTGTATTATTTTTTATGCTTGGATAATAGTGAAAAATATTTAGAAATCCAACTCCCAGCATGAATAAATAAGTAAGGTGTTATTGGTCTAACTTAATTAATGCAGTCAAAATGCTTTCCTTATTAATTTAATGTTCTGTCTATTATATATATTTTTTTTATCTTGAATTTTCATTTGTTTTAATAGTTAAACATGCAGAATTGGTTAAGTGTATTTGAATATATCTTATATTGATGTACCAATTGAAGGTCAGTGTAATGCAGGTGACACTTTGAATACTATAATGTTATATAGGCCTATTAACATGTTGAGTCCTGTTATATGGGCCTATTGATGCTGAATCCTGCTATATAGGCTTATTGATGTGGCATACCAATATACAGGCCTATCCGTGTTGAATCCTGTTATATAGGCCTTTTGATTTTGAATCCTGTTATATAGGCCTATTAATTTTGAATCTTGTTATATAGGCCTGTTGATATTGAATCATGTTATGTAGGCTTATTGTTATTGATTCCTCTCATGTTTTGTATGCCTATTGTTAATTTCCATCATGTATAGCCCTATTGACTTGTTGCATCCTAGAATGTTATGTAGGACTACTGACATTGTACCCTCAAATGTTCTATAGGCCTATTGATGTACATTGTAGGCCTCTTTAATTTTTAGTATTTTATTTTTAATCAGTGTAAATTGAACAAAGACATCGGAAAACTGTAATTCATGTGGGCATTCCTGGTTAACGGCATAACACATGTATGATTAAAGTTATGGAATTATTTCTTGCAACCCAAGCCATGTCAACTCTGCCTAAAAGATGCATTTGTGGCGATTAAAGACGGTAAGGTTTTTCTGTTTCATTTCTCTTTTTCTTGGATTCATTTTCTGTTAAGAAATCTCTTGGATGGACAGTACGAGAATTGCTCGTTTCTCATCTTGTAAGAGGTATGAAACCATTCACGTTCAAGACCCGTATAGAAATCCGCAGGTGGCGTAAGACTTAAAACTATGCCGTTGTACAAACACGTCAGATGGATATATTGATTATGAGAAGTAAACAAAGTAAAACACACAGTTAATAATTGCTAATATTAGAGTTATCTTCAAATAATACTTATACTAAGTAGTAAAGTAAGCTATATCAAGAAAAGTACGAAAAAGCAACTCCGATACTTTATTGCACTTCATAAATATTAAGTTTTAACCTGCAGTAGGTCATTCCCTTATTGGTGTGTATTGATGAATTTTGAATAATTATTATTTGAAAAGTAAACTTTTTAATCTATGCAATTTAGAAATATTTAAATATACTGGAATCATGCACAGTTGATAAATTAAATACCGGGTATCTTAATTTTTTATTTAGTGTCGCATTTTTGACACTTGCTTGAAAAGACTACAGTTGATGTATTTTTATGTGGTGTCAATACAAGTCACTGTGTCATTATTCGACATTATTTCCTTTGCACAATGAACTTGTTTGTGCTAAGTTTTAAAGCACTATTAGTAATTATTTTATTGTCGTGTAGATCACGTAATCTGATGCATTGCATATCGAAGTGGATAATTAAAGCACTTAAAAATATGAGTATATAGTGTATATGTAAACACTTGCCCACTTATAGAAGTAGATATGGCTATTGAATTTTCATCATCCTGCACACCACTTAGGGGGATGTGAATCAAACTACAAGAACCACAGAGTTACCGCAGTGTGAGAGATTGATTGGTTTTAAAAAACTGAATGGTTGAGAATAAAAGGTGAAGTGTAAGGTAGGTTTTTCACTAAGTCTTGGTAATTGAACCCGAGTGATCTGAGTGTGGTTTGTTGGGCCAGGGAGGAGTGGGTGGGACCCCGGCAGTCCCTAATGCCCCCCATCAACTAGGAGCAGCTCCGGGAGGTCCTGCAGCAGCAGCGGCAGCAGCAGCGGCGGCAGTGAACGGCCAAGCTCCCGGTCAGCAATCGGGAGGAGGAATGAATGACTACACGCAACAGTGGATTGAGTACTACCGCTCACAGGGTATGCACGCTGACGCGGATAAAATTGAGCACAACTTTAAGGCTGCCAAGGTTAGTATCCCGGGGCGCACGAGATGCATTTCCGATGTTGTCCTGAAGTATTATTAATGACCATCAATATATTATTAATGCTTGTTGAGCGACTATTATTGATTTGATTACTTTTGCAGGTGACCGTTTAATATTTCGTGCCTTTTTTTTTAATTTAGCAGGGTGAGAAATAGAGATATATAATGCAAATGTTCTAATGAATGTTAGTTTTCAGAAATTTCCATACTGTTGTCTATTTTAGGGTAATGCAGAGACTCCGGAGTAGAGCTGTGTTTTTGGAAAATATATCATCATTATTATTATTATTATTTGCTGTAGGATAAGTACCAGTTAGCAATGTTCACACTGTTTAGATATATTCTTGTCTATATTTTACTAATATATTTAATGCTGGTCAACTTCTAATTTGACCTCTTTTTAGGTCATGAAATGGCTGTCTGTTGCTGAGTGAGAGTGGACAAAGTAGACAGCAGACTTAAAGAAAAGTGAAAGCAAGGCCTTATTTAATTAATGGAAATGGACAACTACAGCTTTCTTGTCCAGTTTTATCGCTGAAAATAGCTTTTTGTTCTGTTTTATAGCTGAGTATAGTTTTTGTGTCCTGTTTTATAAATGAAAATAGTTTTCTTGTCCTGTTTTATCACAAAAGATAGTATTTCCATTTTATCACTGAAAATATTGTTTTTATCCTGTTTCTTCTTTGAATATAGCTTTCTAGTCCCATTTTATCACTGGTTTCTTGTCTCATTTTATTGCTGAAAATAGTTTTCTTGTCCTGTTTTATCTCTGAAAATCGTTTTCTTAAGTCATGTTTTATCGCTGAAAAGTTTTTAGTTTTATCTCAGATAATAGTTTTCTTGTCCTGTATTATCTGAGAAAAATTTTCTTGTCCTGTATTATTTGAAATTAATTTTCTTGTCCTGCATTACCTGTAAATAATTTTCTTGTCCTGTATTATCTGAAAATAATTTTCTTGTCCTGTATTATCTGAAAATAATTTTCTTGTCCTGTATTATCTGAAGATTTTTCTTGTTCAGTTTTATTGCTGAAGATCGTTTCCTTGTCCCGTTTTATCACTTATTTAGTTTCCTTATGTTGTTTCATCACAGAAAATTTTCTTGTCCTGTTTTATCACTAAAAATAATTTCCTTATCCTTTTTTATCACGGAAAAATAGTTTAATTGCCCCGTTTTATCACTGAAAATAGTTTACTTGCCCTGTCACAGAAAATAGTTGCTTTGTCCTGTTTTGTCAGTGGAAATTTTACATCCTGTTTAATCAGCAAAAATAGTTTTCTTGTCCCGTTTTATCTTTGGAAACTGAAACTTGAAATATTCCAGATGGATAAGTAATGAAATGTTTTATATATTAGAATTGATGTCATTTATAGATGATGAACATTTGAATTTCTTACCTAATGATAATTATTTAAATGATGATAATCCTCGGTTTACATGCCACTAGCTCCCATTGTGGGAATGATAACAGACAGATTGGAGCTGGGGAATTAATGTTGGGTGCCCTTCCTAAACCTCCACGGTTGACTCGCACATTTTTGTCATATCCTAAGTGCATTCTGCTAATGTGGTGTGTGTTTTTCTGTTAGTATTTGCCAATAAATGAAAAGTTTAAGGTCATTGTTTTATCCAAACCTATGTGCTGCAACGTGAATTACTCATGTTTAGGTAATTTATTGATAAAAAGAAGAATGGAGTGAAATGCGTTACACTGAATTTTTAATATTTTCAATAAATATGTAGTTTATAAAAAAAATCCAACGAAATTTCAATATGTTGAATATTTAATATTTTTCTTGAAAATTCAATTTATGAAAATATACAGTACAGTGAAATGAAGTATGTTGAATATTTATTTATTTATTTTTTTTTAAATACAAACTTTTCACCTTTTATATTCTACATAATTGATTATTACCCAATAACTGTTTATAATACAATTGATAATACTTTAGGAAATCTCTGTCATTTTGTAATATTTATCTCTGCACCTATGCGTCTTGGCATATCTGTCTGTTATTATTAAACCTCCAACCTGTCTGCGTCCACCCCATTCAAATTGGCGTCACTAGCGACACAGAAATCTGACAAACAAGAATCATGTTTCACTATAGCACAATATATTTTTGATGATTAAATATGACGAATTGGTTCCCCATTTGTAGCCATCTGGTTTAATCTGGATAGTCTTTTGACTATCCATCTGGGCTTGTGATAATAGGTATGATAATGAATTCTTAAAGAAAACTGAATTATTCAAGTTCTTATGTTTATATTTTGTCGTTTGGTTGTGTGTATGGATCTCGTTATATATCGTTGGTGTGACTTGTCTTTCTATAGTTGTTAATGCATGTAACAATAATCGTAGATTGCATGTATACATAGATTGTTAATTCACTAGTTTTTTGGACATGATGCCTTCTTGTTGGATTAGTAGTGGATATAATATTTATTCTATCGGTTTAGTATGGGATACAAGATTTATTCTCGTTTTATTTATGGTTATAAGTTTAATTCTATCAATTTAATAATTGATATGAGATATAGTCTATTGGTTTAGCAGTGAATATAAGATTTATTACATCGGTTTAGTAGTTGATTCAAGATTTATTCTCATTTCAGTAGTGGATATAAGATTTACACCATTGGTTTAGTTGTTATAAGATTTTCTGTTGGTTTTGTAATGGATAGAAGATTTATTCTTATCAGTTTAGTAGTATAGAAGACTCATTCTATATGCTTTGCAAGACTTATTCTGTTGGGTCAGTTGTGGAGATACGATTAATTTTATAAGTTTAGTCTGGAATATAAGATTTATTCTGTTGGTTTAGTAGTGGATATTATCTCTTCCTTCGGGACATCGTGATTGGAGTTTCTCTGACATGAATTTTTTATTTTAGTATTTACACCAGCTAAATACTGGAAAGACTAAACAAAGAGGTATTAGTGTAAAATTTGATAACCTACTCAATGCGACTGAAAAACTTGAAAGAGAAAGCTGTAGCTGTTCAGAAAAGATTGTTGAATAAAGAATTTTGAGCGTTCTTGTTTCAACTATTTTCGTTGATGACATACATGTTTTTCCAGGGTGGTGCAGGTGGCCCCCCGGGCGGAGGACCGGTAACGCCTATGTATAACGCATCGTTTAACCAAGGATATTAGGGGTCATTAGTGTAGTAATAGTGGAGAGAGAAAAACTTTTTGAACAGGTGAGTCCGCTAATTAGTACATTTGCTTTTCAGGTGTGTTAGGTCCAAGTCTGCTGCTGTGCGTTATGCGTATCTGCATAGCTAGCCTTCCCCTGCATGGAAAATGTTTGCATTATTGAGTATCCAATCACCTCACTTTCACCAAACGGAACACTTAGTGTAGTTTTGGGATTGGGGGTATTTCGTAATTTAGCCATGCAAAGAAATGCTGTAGTTTTGTGCTTGAGGCCTGGGTTAATGTTTTCTCTTTGGCTTAGCCTAAATTATTATAAATTCATGACATGATAAATGCGATGTGATCGGTTTTTCGTCACGAGCTTCCTTAGCCCCTTTTCTATTAAGGGCTAGGATGGTGCCTTCTTGGGAAGGACTTTAGTTTGGCAAGTGCAACCTTTACCCTGAGTGAATGCCCTTTCTTACCCCAGACTGTGGCTGGCTTCGAACCCACGACCAGATGAATTAGTTGCGAGCGTTATTGCTCAGCCACGGCGGCCACTACATATTGAATTATTGTATTATGCCATGTGTTGAAGCAGTTGGGGTAAGTCGGGTGTGACTGTCGAGCCTCATGGCAGTAGATCACTGCCCTTATACCTTGTGATGACCAAAGAGGGTTGTGGGGGAGGATTTTTGGCAACTCTTTATTCCTGAGGAACTAAGAGCAGTGATCGAGGCATATTAACTCCTGGTGAATGTATGTGCATTGTCTGGGCAACCTCCCTTATAATGGGAATGCAGACATTGTATGTATATATCTATAAATTAGCCATATTAACCCCATTTAAGAGGGGTTGGCTGAGTCAGAGCAAAATACCTTGATTACAGGAAGAAAAATACAGAGGAGGGGATTCCAAATCTCCTCGTTCTGCCCCATTTAATCAACTTTTACGACACTCAGGGGAACACAAAGTATTCTTACCCCCTCCCTCAGGGGGAGTATAGATATAACAAATATTTGTATGGCCTAAGCATGGTGCTTATTGGGGGGGAATTATTGCAGTCCTTTACCCCCAAGGAGCTCAGAGGAATGATCTAGGCCTATTAGCTTCTTGACTCTGCCACCCTCCTTACTAATGGGAATGTGGTCATTGTATATGCAAGTAATTTTTTTTAAGTTGATTGGATACATTCATTCGTAATATTCCTCTGTAAAATATGCATTTATGCACAGTACTTGGACCTAATACTTAACAATGTACCTACATTTATATAAATATTCAGTATATACTATTCAATTGGTGATTTGCAACAATGTCAATATAAGTAGTTGCCTGGCGGCACTGGAAGCACGCACATACATGGCTGAACAGCCACCAAACAGTAGCTTCCAGACCTTTCGACAAGACGGAGGTGCCTCTTCCCCCTGCTCGCTGTTCCGGCGATAAAAAGTAGCTTCGATTGTTGACGGCATTGGCATAATGTGTGCAGGAACGTCTTTGGTGCTGGAGATCTGTGTAGCGGTGAGTGCCGTGAGACTGTGTGATGATGATGTTGGCACCATTAGCGATGAATGGTAGGTGGCCTTGGATATGGTAAGTGCCAGAAAACCCCCAAACTCATTTGACACCGGAAGCCTTGTTAGCCTACCACGTAGGGTTATTCAAAACTCTAATCCTCTTCTAGTTTCAGGGAAGCCACTCTAAACTTGAGAGAACAATTTGTGATTTGTTTTTTTCAGACGACCCATTGTTTGTTGCCTTGAAGACTTCAGTTGTGAATTGTAAAATGGACTCAAAATGTATCTCACATATTACGATATCTTATTCGTGATGTCTCTCATGATGTTCCCCCCGAATATGAGATTTAAAGGAATGGTGTGTGTGAAGCCGCAACTTTAAAAATATAAAAAACTTCAAGATGTATATCAATATATAGATGATTAAAAAAAAAAAAAAACTAAAAAAACCTTAGGGGTTATCGGGCAGTGATAATCCTTCGCTTGGATTGGACTAAATCTTTTTCTCAAATTGAATAGGCATTAGAGGGTGACTGGACCGGACTCGAACTTAGTATTGAATCGAATAAATTTTAGATGAGTTTTTTAGGAGTTTCTTGAGTCCGATTTAGGGAAGGGTTATCTAGGCACGAGACGCTTGAAGTTGCTCTACAACTATTACTACCATTTAACTGCTATTGTATTTTACAAGGGTTCATTCTAACTCCATATTAAAATGGTTTTGTTGATCAAATTCTGTAAATAATACACCACTTGGTTCTAAGAATTTATCTGAATAGTTAATCCTGTGAAAATGTTATGTAAATCTTGTACAAGATTAGTGGTAGGTTCATCCGCTGTGTTAAAGGGAAGAAAATCTCATCCATTTTGAAACTTGGGGGTAGTTAGGGTGGGCTTTGCTGACCTCTCAAAATGTGCAGTCTTGCTCTGGTTTTTGTATCGTTTTTTCTCATGAAACTTCTTTATTTTTTTTTAAATTTCACGCAATTCCGTTTAGCATCTAAAAGAACTTAATCCCTGAGATTGTGTTTTCGTTTACCTGTGAAATAATTATCGATAACCGTTCGTTTTATCTCTGTGCAATCTTTAACAATCCTTTTACAGGTTGACTTTTGATATTTTAAATATGTCTATTGCTCTGCTATTTAATATTTCTGTTGCCTGAAAATTTTTACTTAATATTAGTATTTATGAAAGTTGCTATTTTTTGGACATGGGAATGATGTGTTTATATCTGTTATGTTATGCCTTGTGGAAAATATATATCATTACAGGCTATTCTCAGATGAGGAGGGAGATACACAGGTCACCACGCGACAAACAGGTAAATGTAGTCATTTACTTTAAAATTATATATATATACTTTGTATACATTTAAAATATTTACTATTAAAATACCTTTACATATATATATATATATATGTATATATATGCTGTATATGTATATGCCCATTCGTATCTATGTGGAATTCTGCATTTCTAGAGATTTATCCTTCGCTGTCGTTTATATTTGGTAATGGTAAATGGATTTATTTTATTGTTTTTGGTGAACATGAGTATATTAAGGGAGGTCTCTACATTTTTATTTTCTACCATTGCCTATCAATTTGTGTGTTGCTTATGACTATATTTTATATGAATTAATGATGTTGTGACCTTTTGGGGTGCCAGGGTGCCATTCTGGTATATGTTGACTTAACCCTTGAATCCCACAAACTTTTCTTACGATGCGATATCTGGTATGTTCCAACTTTAACATATTTTACGAAGATGTATTGAAAAGTTCTTGCTATTTTCTTATATTCATAACTGCTTTTTGAGTTTCGACGGTGCGAAATTGTAGTCGCTATCGTTTCTTCTCCAGTTTTGGATTTCGTTAAACAGACCGTCGTGCGAGGATTACATGATTACATTCTTGATTGTCAGTGGTGCCAATGAGAGGTTCAGCTCAATTCCAAGCCATGGGGGTAGGGGGTAGGGGTATTCGTGGGGGATATGGGTGGGTAGGTCAGAATCAATTATATTGTATGTTTAATTCTCTCTCTCTCTCTCACTCACTCGCGATATATATATATATATATATATATATATATATATATATATATATATATATATATATATATATATATATATATATATATATATATATATATATATATATATATATATATATATATATATATATATATATATATATATATATATGCGCTTCTTAACCTCTAGGCTAGTTCAGAACTACAGATTTACATATTATTTACATGTTTTTAATTGTTTTTTATTATCTTGTATTTGTATTCGCAATTGACGTATTTGCCTCTTTGTGTGTGGAAAGTCGGTGCATTACAAACAATAGCAATTTAGGTTTAAAAATTTTTTTGTTTGTTAGCGGAAGATGAAAAAGCATGCAAAACGAGCGAAACGAGAAACTTTTTTATTTGTGCCTGATTTTTCATCGTGTACAAAACTTTCATTTTCTTCTTTTATTTTAGAAAACGTTAAAGAAGGTTCCTTCTCAGTATTTGTTTTGTAGGTCCACAACACTGCTCAATTTTGCTGCACTGGCCAAGTGTAAAAAAATTTTTTATTGAGAAATTGACCAATAAAAACCTTCTACGCCCTAAAAAACTGTATCATTTCAATGCCCTTGTTGTTTGTAACCCTCCTGTAATTTACTTTGTCACTTACAAGTAAAATAAAATATTATGAATATTACTTGTATTTTATTAAGTCTTTTGATTTGCTTTTAATTCCAACATATTGCACACTGCAAGACGTTTGAAAAGGCATCCATCCTTAATTCCCTGTTGCAGCCTGTGTCCACCCCCATAATGGGGACTGCAATTGAGACCACTGCAAGACAAAGGGCATCCGGCCATAGTTTCCCCAGATCCAGCCTGTGTCCACCTCCATATTGAGGACAGCAATTTAGCCCACTGCTAGATGTTTGAAGGGCATCCAACCTTAATTCCCCATTTTCAGCCATTGTCCCCCCCATAATGAGGACTGCAATTGAACTCACTGCAATACGTTTTGAAGGGCATCCAGCCTTAATTCCCTAGTTCCATCCTGTATCCACTCCCTTAATGGGGACTGCAATTGAGCTGACTGCAAAACGTTTTTTAAGTACTACCAGCTATTTTTCTCCTGCTCCAGCCTATGTCCACCCCCGTAATGGGGACTTTAATTGAGCTCACTGCCAGATGTTTGAAAGGGCATCCAACCATAATTCCCCTACCCCAGCTTGTATCCACCCCTATAATGAGGACTGATACTGACCACGGTATACAACAACTACGCAGTACTGCCAATATAATTTTTCCTTCCAACAGGTGATAGCTACAAATACGTATGAATAATATATTGGGTGAGATATATTTTTGCTTATTTAAAGAGTTTCAAGGTGTCCTTAAATTTTGTGTAGTTTATAATATAGAAAACTTTAAAATTTAGTCCTGTTTCATCAGCAATATTTACAGGATCTTGTATATAAAGGAGTAACTCCAAGGTGCTCTAAGATTTATACATATTTACAATCCGAATCACCTAACTTAACAATTTGTTGGGGTTATATAACTTCACCTAACTTTGTGTTGGATATTTTATGTAATTTCTGATCCTATTACATTTAACTTGCAGGAAGAAAAGTCGTCCCTTGGTATTATTTAATTCATTTTATGAGGATTAAGTTGCCTTGGTTTAAGAAAAAAAAATTTAGAACTTGTGTGGGAAGCATGTCCATTGTAAACAATGATATCAACACAACTATTAAAGGCCTCAAGCAATTGAACATGGTTTCATTGTTAATTTAGTTAGCAATGAATTTCAGTAATGTTCCAGCAATGGGGCCTAAGGTATTTGATAATTCTTAAAGAATCCAGTACTGAAAAGGTACGTTTTTAACCACTTTGTTTGGATGTGTTTAGTGGCCACTTTGGATTCGTCAAGTCGTGGGTTCGCGGTCCGTCACGGTCTGAGGATAGAAAGGTACTCATTCAGTAACTGTCACACTTGCCTAAGCCAAAATCCTTCACAAGAAGGCGCTATCCTAACCCTAAGTAGAAAAGTGAGTCGGTGTCATGAAACTGTTAACAATATTTTATATACGTTTCCTTTCTACTTCACTTGCAGTGACCTGTTAAGCACCTTGTTTGGATATTTCCTTAGTGGGGCAGGTAGTTTGATTGTTGTTTTGTTCTCTGAGCTGCCTGACTGAATAGCCCTGAGTCATTAAGGAAGATCACTGTCACTCCTGAGCTCTCCCATAGAGTTCTCAGGGAATGTATGAAGTGTTGGTATATGTGCTTGACTATCAGTGACCTGTAGCATTTTGTCCTTGTATTTTCGTAGTGGGGCATGTTTTATCGTTTGGAGACATGATAAGGGAGGAGAGACAGATGGCTTGAGCATGTGATACGGAGGGATGAGGAGTGTGCTGGGAGAGTGATACTGAGGATGGAAATACCTTCCTGCTTCACTCTTTCAGTGATCTTAAGCATTTTGTCCTATTATTTTTGTACTGGGACAGGTTTGGATGGTTTGGGAACATGGTAAAAGCGGCAAGACTGACATGGTTTGGGCATGTGGTGAGAAGGAATTGTGGGTATGTAGAGAGAATGATGCTGAGGATGGAGCTGCCAGCCAAGAGATGAGTTAAGCAAAAATTATTATGGATGTGGTGAGGGCATGAGGGTGAATGGTGTGACAGATAAGGGACGCAGGGGATAAGGCAATATGGAGACTATAGACCCCAATGTGGTGAAACGTTATGGGAGAAATTGAAAGACTTGAATGATGACATCCTTTGTGGGGAAGTTACTAGGGGCCGATGATCCACAATTGACTACGGGATTGTGGGGAAGTTACTTATTTGGGGTTGATGAGCCACACCTGACTACAGCATTATGGGGAAGTTACTTATTAGGGGCCGACGAGACACGACTAACTACAGTATAGTGAGGATGTCAGTTATTAGGGGCCGATGAGTCACAACTGACTAAAAGATAGTAGGGAAGTTTCTTATTAGGGCCTGATGAGCCACAACTGACTACATGATAGTGAGGAAGTTACTTATTGGGGGCCGATGAACCACAACTAACTAGAGGATGGGGAAGTTAATTATTAGGGTCCGTTAAGTCACAACTGACTACAGGATAGTAATGAAGTTACTTAGGGACTGATGAGCCACAATTGACTACAGGAGAGTAGGGTAGTTACTTCTTAGGGGCCGATGAGCCACAACTAACTACAGGATAGTGGGTAAGTTACTTATTAAGGGCCAATGAACCACAACTATCTACAGGATGGGGAAGCTAATTATTAGGGGCCGATAAGCCACAAGTGACTACAGGATAGTGGGGAAGTTACTTCGAGACTGATGAGCCACAGCTGACTACAGGATGATCGGGAAGTTACTTATTAGGGGCCGATGAGCCACAACTAACTACAGGATAGTAGGGAAGTTACTTATTAGGGGCCGATGAGTCACAGCAGACTACATGGTAATGGGGAAGTTATTATTAGGGGCCGATGAGCCACAACTGACTACGGAATCTTATGATACCCGATATTCTTGCATTTTGTCCTGATTTTTTTGTTGGGAAAATTCTTATTCCTAATTAGTATCGTCACCTATTGCATACGGAGTAATCAAGAAAAATTGATAAAAGGTATTATGTGCTCATTAGTACAACACAATTTTGTGGGAGAAAGATTAAGCATTGATGATTGAGTAAAGAGGGAGTAAGAGAAATGGTGAAAGAGAAGGATTAAAAACGTGAGTACTTGGCAAGTTAAAGGAAGGTGTGGGATGTATTGAGGATGAATGCAAGTAATGTCTGAGGAAGGTGTGGATGATTACCTGAGGAAGGTGTGAACTGTATTGAGGAAGAATACTAGGCAAGCCTGAAGAAGGTATAGAATGTATGTAGGAAAAATTCTAGGCAAGTCTGAGGAAAGTGTGGAAGGCATTGAGGAAGAATATTTGGCAGGTCTGAGGAAGGTGTGAAATGTATTAAGGAAGAATACTAGGCAAGTATGGAATGTATTTAGGACGAGGAATATATATATATATATAGTGTTATGGCATTAGGTAGGTCTTCATTACTGCGATTATTCTTTCAGCCTGCATTTTTCCTATTGTGTATCACTCTCTTATTTCTGCCTTTTATTAAAGCTTCTAATTTTTCTTCGTTTCGATGCTTTCTTGGTGCCCGGGCTTGTTGAGGGCAATTTTATTTTACATGTCCCAATGTCAAAAAAAAAAAAAAAAAAAAAAAAAAAAATTGTCCTAGTGTCCAATGGCTTTGCCAGATATCCAACCTTAAATTTGATAAACTCTTAAACTCCATGATTTCATGTAGATCTCTTCCCTCACTTTATTATTCAGTTTGTATGTGCATTTGGACAAAAGTACATTTTTTTTTCTTTACATGTGTGCATGTAGATTTGCAATTTCTCTCTTTATCATAGCACAGATAAGTTCCCACAAAGTATGCAATATCAGGAGAACTGCCCTTGGACAATTGCCCACAGACAACTGTCCTGTAGAACAATTGCCCCATTGAGTTTCCAGTGAGGAACATTGTCTTCAATAACAAGATTCACATGAGGATAAAATTTGCATTGTAGTTGATATCAATTTCAGAAATATACATTGAAATAAAAGCAAATGTCCGCAGCAGTTGTCCTAAGGAACAGTTGGTTCTGTGGGGACAGTTGGCCCATAGGGCAATTGTCCTATGGAGCGGTTGTCCCATGGCAGCAATTGTCTCAGGGACAGTTTTGTGGGGGTAATTGTCCCATGGAGGCAGTTATCCTATGGGGGCAGTTGCCCTAGAATTCCCTACTTGTAGTAAATTGAAAGGGTCATTAATGAAAAACATAACTAATAAAACGTGATATATTTATCCGAGCTGAATAGTTTACAAAATAATTTTTTAGATTTTTCACTTTGTTTACATAATTGCCAATTCCTAAACATATTTTTTATATCCTCTTGAAGTGTATGGAGTGGAATGGAAAATATATTGTTAGATATATATGTCTGTGTGCACACGCAAACAGATTCATAAACACTGATACACCAATGTTTAGACAAAAATAGTGTAATTAAAAATTATATTTCAAAGGTTTATTGAATACACAGTACAGTTTCACAGTTCATAGTTTTGAATTTTGAAAGTATTCATACTTCTACAAGTGTATGAAAACAAAGCAGCCATGCAATTTGAACTGTGAAACGGTATTGTGTAAACACTGAAAATGGCAAAAATATTTTCTCACCTGTATTAATTGCAGATAATGTTAACAAATTCAGGTAAAAAATGTTACAAAAATAACAGTTTAATTGCTGAATGGTCAATAATCTATTGTAAGTGAATCAATATGTAAAAAAAAAATGCATTTATTTTGCACTCAACAGATACAATTTTTCAGTTTTTTCCTATCAGTTTCGAACGTCCATTTCTGAAAGTACAATTTTATAAAACACTGGCATTGATAAAAATAAATTATTAAAATTATACCTTCAATTTCGTTTTCAAGAGGATAATATAATCTATATGTTCATTTTTCACAGACGGTTTTTTTTTTATGCAAAATATAATTGTTATATACCCTTTTAGGTTGACATTCAGGGGTAGTCTCATAACAAACAATATTTTATGTAACAGAAAATAAAGCTCTGAGTATAATAGAATTTTATATGTAACAAAAAGTAATGCTTTGAGTATAACAAAGTTACGACTGCGTCAGAAGACGGCAATAGTTAACGGATCTGAAAAAGTAATTTCAATATTTACTTCCAGTTCTGAGGTTGTAGGATCAAGAAAGGCTTTTGTATCTGTATTAGGTGCGTAAGTAAATATTAATTCGAGTCTCATTAAGATCAGTAAATAACCCTGTGAATTGTTAGCTTAGATTAGTTTGGTCCGGATAGGTATTAATGCAATCTAACCTTACTTAACAATTTAAGGGGTTAATGTTCTTTACCTGATCTGCATACTATATAAACATCTTCAGAATTATTTTCTCAGAAACTTAAAGGAAAAATTATCATCTGAAAAGATTAAACTCAGTACTTTGAAAGTTGCATTGTAGAATCCCATGCCAAATAACATCTACTGAAATTGTACATGAATTATCTTTTTATATGCGTCTATATTTATAAAATAATAATTTAATGTGTGGTCTTATATGTATGTAATTGACGTCTACGTGGCTTCTGTTCAATGTGTGTGCTTTGATTCGGCCACCCCCTTACAATGGGGATTGCAGCCACTGTGTGTTATGTATCTTAATGGGCCATTAATTTAATTTCAGGAGTTCCTGCAAGAGCAAGAAATACCTACGTATATCTCCTTTTCTGTTCATGCAACGGAGATCACTCTTTCAGAACGTTAGCTAATGAATTTAGCCATGTTTTCACAAGAAAGTCATGTTGACTTGACTTGCCAAGTATATCAAGCATTATCGTTCGTACAAAGTACCATAAAACAAAACATTTTATTTTATTATTATTTTCGAGCAACTGTTTGTTAGATGCTGCAAAACTCTAACAGAAAATAATAAAAGACGTTTTGTTTTATGCTACTTTCATTGCACAGATGGTAATGCTGACACACTTGCACAAGACAACTCAGAGTTAAACTTGACATTTTCTCACTAATATGCAACTTTAGCAAATCCATGAAAATTGAGAAACCTTAACATTGCGTGGCATAACAATAAGGTCAGCATATATATATATATATATATATATATATATATATATATATATATATATATAATATATATATATATATATATATATATATATATATATATATATATATATATATATATATATATATATATATATATATATATATATATATATATATATATATATATATATATATATATATATATATATATATATATATATATATATTATATATATATATATATATATATATATATATATATATATATATATATATATATATATATATATATATATATATATATATATATATATATATATATATATATATATAATATATATATCTATATATATATATATTATATATATATAATATATATATCTATATATATATATTATATATATATATATATATATATATATATATATATATATATATATATATATATATATATATATATATATATATATATATATATATATATATATATATATATATATATATATATATATATATATATATATATATATATATATATATATATATATATATATATATATATATATATATATATATATATATATAAACAACATATTATCATACTTTTTATTATACTTATTAATAATAGCATAACTTCAAATCTGTTTTTACGATATACTTGTCTACCCCAGGATGTCGACCTTATATACACCAATAATGAAGAATATTCGATAAAAGAGAATGATATGCCCTCATCACTGAGACTTTTCAAGAAGTTCAATAATTGATATGACAAGGATAGATGGACTAGTTGGGAGATATGCCATTTTTTACGAGGAAACAGTATCATGAGAATGTGCGCTTGGTGTTCGTATTTTCCTCCTATGGAGTTGAAGCGTGTGAAGGGGTTCTGACAGGGACTGTCTAACCAGAACCCTAGGAATAGGGTGTTTAAAAGGGCGTGGCTGTGGAACAAGTGAGGATAGGATGAGTGAATTTTTTGGTGAATTGGTGTGAGCTTTGCTTGGGCACCCCAAAGGAAATTGTGCATTTATGTATGAGAATTAACCAAAAATTGAAGATAAAATAATTTTATCCATTGACACTTGTTCAATGGTAGTGACAGTAAAGGCTGGAAAGTTGCCTGGTCGCCAGTTGTTGTTGTTGTTGTTGTCCCAACTGCTTCTCTTCCACTTACACCTCCTCCCACATCCCATCCTAACCTCCCATGCAACAGCACCTACCGAGCATCAATATTTATTTTTAACACATGATATAAGCACCAAAAAACAAGAACTCGAGAACTTTTTCAAACAACACAATAGATACACAACCACCTAACGAGAAACAAAACTGCACTTAACACACAAAACACCAACATTGTATAACTGGCCAGGCTGCAAGGTGGACATCACCCAGCCCTTCTGAACAATCAGAATTAGCTGAACGACTCCGTTAGTGATGCCTGTCCAGGATATTTTATCACCCTATGCAATCAAACACATTATGGAGTGCTGACCTGCACACATCACTTACGCCCACATCGTAACATACACTCCCTGAGAATACTAGAAAAGCCCTGGCCGAACAGCCTCGGATCACTCAGGGAGAGGTCACAGCCGAGCCGGTGCTTTCACAGAGTTCTCAGGGAGTGTATGTTATATTGTAGGCATATGTGATTGTGTGCGGTTCAATCCTCTGTAGTGTGTTTGATCGCATGAGATGATATTATATCAGGGACAGGCATCATTGACAGAGTTGTTCAGCCTCTTCTGATAGCTCAGAAGGGCTGGGTGATGCCCATGTTGCAGACTGACTAGTTATGGAATGTGGATGTGTTGTGTGTGGAGTAGTTTTCGTTTTGTAAAATGGCAATGTAACTAATGTTTTGTTTAATGAAGTGTATGAGGTTTTTTGTGTGTGCCTTCTGTGTTAAATTACAGAATACTGATGAATGTTAGGTGCTGCTAGGAGTTGGTATGGCTGGGGGAGAAGAGACAGGCAAAGATCGTAATAATGGTTTGAGTTGAGGGTTGTTTGGTGTGTAGGGGATGTTGGTGTTAAAGGGATGGGCGATTGGAGGATTGAGGTGTGAAAGGAGTAGGGGCTGGATATGGGTATATGTTTAGAGTGTTGTACAGGTGAAATGAGCGCATTGTATTGAGTGATGAGGTAATTGCCTGACGACCAAAACCTCACCCAGTTCTCGTGCCCTGTGAGGGGCATAAGCAGTTTGAACTTTTTTTGCCACTCCTTTACTGAGTTGTTTGACCTGCTCTTTTCATATGCAAATCTGGAGATTGAGCCCGTGCCGTCTGGTCTCTAGAAATCTGTAGATCTTCACGAAAATCTTCGTATTCCTCCTATTGTTTTACCAGGTGAACGCAGGTCCATTTCCTCAGCATGATTATTAGGGGAATCACCCAATGTCTTTACTTTTTTTTTAGTGAATTTCTCTTCTTCGTGTACTGTTCCTTCATAAAAAAACAAAATTATATAAACTTCTATTGGGTAAAATAGTTTAGGTAACTCAAAACACATCCATGGACATTCTACGAGACAGCTACAAAAATAAAGAAAATTATTTGCCATGCTAGGGCTGAACAAAAGTAAAAATGGTCCATCATTATATGTAAATTTCACGTAGATTAAATATACAAAAATACTTTTATTACAACAGGAAGCAGTATTGACAGTCTTTGGAAAGAAGTCTTATATAATACGATTTGTGCCAACATAGACAACCTGAATAAGTAATAGCAAATAATAGTATGTACAAGTACAGCATTGTTTCATAAATAATATAATAATGATAATAATTAATAATTACAATTCTATTATTACATTGTAGCATCACTAAGCATCACAATATGCGCAATACATCCACCTGACTGACGAGACAGATTGTGTTTGACATATCTGAATAAATGACATACAGTCTGCTCCTATGTTTTTTTGCAATTTACTCCTATGGATACAAATTTTAAAGGATCATTTTCACACTTCTAAGCTCTCATTTATTCAGACCATGCAATAACATAATATATAGATAAAAATACCATCTCACATAAATAGTTTCCCTTCAGAACAAAGAACAGTATTATTTTTAGTACATTATATACAAACTTAATGCTTTGATTCTATGTAGATTTAACAGGAACAGCAAGTAGTATTAATATTAAAATTAAAAGTACAACACTTTTTATATCTACAGACCTATTATCTGGCTCCTATAAGTCTGGGCATAAAAACATCATGATCTTGACCTGTGCCTTGCTAGTGACAAAAGAGGGTGAGAGAAATCCACAATGACCAGATATGGAGAAAATATATAGGAGAATATACATATAATTTTGAGAAGATAAGATGTCAAGAAAATCAACTATTTAGTAGAATCTTGTAAACGGTAAAAATGAAGCGAGAATGCTTTTTAATTGATATGTTTTACATATATAGATTTATATATATTTACACATAGTCATTATTTAAAGCAACTGACTACATTGTGAATGCATTCAAAACTTCGAGAAGCCAAAAAAAGCATCAGTCACAGATCGAACGTGTAGTTTTTGATGAAAGAGTTGAACGAGAGTAAATTTGCCACCGCGACTAATGACTAGGGATGCTATCACAGCAATCGATGCTTGCCAAGCCCACGAACTGTAAGCTTCAGGAAGAGAAGTGCGCTGGGCATAAACCTTCATCTTCCATAGATTGCCAGGTGTAATTCCCCGTCATTTATGAACCTTGACATTTGCTCTCAGGTATATCTGGCATCGCCCTGCCAGTATTCAGACATACTCCCGCCCTAGCGCAACTGAAAATAAACCTTTCGATACCCACTACCCTGTACAGGAGACCCTATAGAGCGTCATTTCACACCCAGCCACAACATTTCACTATGCTAAGAACATATAATAGGTTTGGGTGTGATAAGTTCACCCTGGGGCACTCCTGGGGAGACTCAAGAGGCCCCAGACAACAAAACACTATTCCAGGGAAGGCCTTGTCTACAGGGAAGTAGGAACGGGCACAGTTAATCAAAGAAGACACTGGGGAACAGGGCGATGAGGACCAAATGCTTGCACAGCTAATGATTAGAATTGTCAAGGAAGGGACATGGCCTATTAACTTAGAAGTCAGTTCACGTTAAATACCATTATAATAAAAGCCTTACATGTTTATGAATAATTAGAACTAGATCAGATCTTCTGAAGTACTGTATAGTACACACAAGCTACATTATCATCTTCTATTCATTTTTGTTAGACAAGTACTTTAAAGTCAGCCTCCCTAAGTGGTTTCGACGTAAATAATGCGGAACACGATTCCTAAATGGTTTGAAAATTGAACATTCGTTTGTTGCTGGCAGATCTATCACACGTTAGAGGATATGTAAAAAGTAGCCATTATATTTTATAAATAGTCTGAAATTGAGTATATCAATCCATTCTGGCAGCTCTTATCACATGTTAGAAGATATGTAAAAGGTGGCCCAGTACAGATGTCTCACAAGTTTGGATCTGAAATGTCAATACATTGCTGGCAGCTATATCACACAGGAGAAGATATGTTAAAGGTAAAGCCATCAGATTACTCAAACAGTACCTTTAATGTCAAGCATAATAAAAGGCTGGTGTTGCACTATGCAGTGGTGCCACAAACAAACGAGATTCACTACTGCGGCAGTGCCACACAGCACTACATCGTGCTGTACAATTCCATGGCGTCACATCGAGCTGAATGTGAGGACTGCAGTCATACCAAGCAGGATATGAAAACTGCAGCGGCGTCACCATATAGTGTGACATGGGCCATAAACTCCATATAGTGATACTGTACCACATCCCTCGAGCATTTCATAGAGTAAAATAGGTCATAGTATACTCCACCGATGTAAAACAATTTGAAGGTGCTGCCAAGTTACCAAAAAGAAAGAAAATTGGCAAAATGTTAAAGCATTAAGTGTCCGCAATATTTTGAGTAAGAATGTCTTGGAAATTGCTGCCAGCTATAAGCAAGAAAACGAAAAAGGATCCTTTGACAAATCTTGGGTGTACAAATAAACTATGCACCACATTTCACTACAGTATCATTTGACTACAAATGCTAGGTGTACATGATGTGCATGCGTGTTAACTAGTGTGTAATTAGTACTTAATTGAGTGTAAATGGAGAGTTCACTCTAGTAACTGACCTTTGATCTAGTCAATGTTTTGTACATTTAATAATATATATAAACTTGCTTTATACTTTTGTGAATATGATTTGACCTTAAATAACACTTAAGTCTTTACAATGCTTCTCTTAATAGTATCTTGTCAAATACAATATTTTGGGTAATTGTCCTATACAGTAGCATGCTCGGCTCTGGAGTTGACAGACCCGCAACAGAGAGCACCATTGGACACTAGGAACAGCATCCATTCTTGATTTTCTACCCACATTTTCTGAAGGATCAGTTGTCAGATTTATCCCACTGACAGGCTGAAAAGCCTAACTGGGAGTGGAAACTTTTTATTTTTGGTAGCAGTTACAGTCCTTCCATGCACTTTGGCTCCACTCCTCTACATTTTCAAAGGAGTAAAAACTCCTCCAGCTTCAGGACTGTAACCCATTGCTAATTATGGGCCGACCTGTCAATTAGAGCCACAGTAGAGGTAATATCAAAACTCCTTCCCCCTTGATATCTTGGGGATGAGGAACCAGCTGTTATGGAACCCTCATTTTGGGAGTTAAGCATTTAGTATATACTCTGTGACAAAAGTTACTAGGAGCCACAGTATCACGATTGTAAGAGTTCAGGAGTCAAGAGGCGGCAAGCTCGAGTTAAGCCCACCATAGAAAATTAGGAAGGTCATCCAGTCTTAATCCTCCAGCTCTAATTGGTCTGTGTCCACCCCCATTCAAGGGGACTCACTGTGACACAAAATGCATATAGTTTAACTATAGCTCAGGTCAAGCTTACCTTGAGATATAAGGAAGGGCATTCGATCTTGATCCCCCATCTCGAAAAACCCGTCTGTGTCCACCTCCCATTCAAGGAGACAACTGTGACACAAAAAACCATGCAGTGCAAAAAAAAAAATGCTCTTGCAGCACACCGAGAGTAACTAGACTCTAGTCCGAGATCACTTTCGATAATGCGAAATTTATCTTTCTTGTGCCTTGGAAGACCTTCCATTAATGATATAAAACAACCAAGCATGTCTGCTCCTGAGTGTAACTCCACCTTGACTCCTTAGAACTTCTACCTTTGGCATGCCTCCTACCTCAAAAAGGAAATCTTAAAGAATTTTAGGGATCTCAGAATATGAGGAAAATATAGATATTAATTGAAATACAAAATAAAAAGTGGTATCTCCAATGAAATTATTGAATCTATATTGTCCTTAGCATTGTAATGGAGAAACTCTATGGGTAAGAGGACTGGAATTCATGTCCAAACCATTTACAAATGAATATGCCAAGATCCTTTTGATGGGAAACCCTCACAAAGGAGTGTTTGCTGCTTGAAATATATAACACAGGTCAAAAGAACAGTTCAATAAGGATGGAAGAAATACATTAGACCTCTTATGCCTCAAGCAGGAAGGACTGCGAAAGTAGCCATATTCTAACCCTATTGGGGGCATATTTATTTGGTGGGAGGAGTATTTTCAAGGATAAGGGAGGGAACAATTAACTTCTTCCAGATTGAAAAGTAACTGAGTATATTGTGACTGATACCTGCCCAACCATACAAGTCACTGTTCTGATGATATTCTGCTGCAACAATGGGTGTCGATTTACATTAGACGTTGTGAGATTGTGAGTTCGGCATTCACTGACCAGAACAAGAAAAGAAGACTAAATTGGCATTTCTGCTTCAGATGAAAAATTTTGCCAGTTCTGAAAAAGAAAGAAAAAAAAGAATGATTGGCAGCAATTTTAAATGGTACACTCTTATAGCTTATAAACCTTTTGTCTTGGTTTCAGTGTTAATTAGAAGCTCCAAATGTTCAATAAAATTGGTGCTCGGTTCTTCATAATGCACTTATATGCATTGCTATTAGATATGCCTGTTCATGTTACATTTATATCTTGTACAGAGTATTGTTTGATTCTACCTGACTTTTTAACTACTCGAAGCTGCTCTTGTGTTCATAATTGGAAAGTTGAAGGACAAATATCAAAAGACCATCATGCAAATACATTGTTTCTGGTTTTTCTCCATTTTTGCCAGTATACCCTCCTTTCTGGTCCCCCCTTTTATATGTACTTGTATTGCATGTTCTTGATTCCTGTTAAAAATCTAAACAGGTGTTAGATAGCGATGCCAAGGCTTGAACGGCATGCTGTTCCCCTTATATAGTTTGGGGTTAATTGTTGTATTACCTCTACAATGTCTCTTGCTCCAAAAGTTCTATTTATTGAGTTATAACTTCATAACGATATTTACTATGATCATCTAATGTTGATGGAGTTATGTATCCGGAACTAGAGGGCGTGATAAGATGATAATCTCATGCCTGTTTGGGTGGAGGTCAAAATCCACACACACACAAGCCAATCAGATTGCGTATATTCACATGGCCTGCTTGACAAAACTCAAGATGACGAAATCTTAAGTTTACTTGATGAGTGCGAAGCAAAGTTCTCTTTTTGTACAAGATGTTGAGTATATGGACTGATTTGCTATTATGTATGTTACTGATGCGGGATTATAGTGCCTTAATTTTAATTACTATATTTATCATTTGATTATGATTTTTAGAACTGGCGACGACAAAGTAGAGTAGCGTATCAGACACAATAAACTACACAGACACCGACTATAGATTACAGTCTATGAAGATAAGATCTGTTAATGGCTAAATCATTTGTGGTTATAGAAAGTGGAGCCTTTTTCAATTATTTTAGAATATGGAGATATTTCTAATTACAGTATGATCCACTCCATTGGGATAACGAAGATATCGGGTAGATTTAGTAGCCTGGGCATGCAAGTTCTTAGGTCTGTGATACACAAGAAAATGATGAAAGATATTGACAATGTGCTGGATTCAACAGCTATTTTTCCTCTGAATATCCTTCTAACAACTAAACTGTTCAGAGACACCTCACAAACAAGTGCATACAACTATGTTCTACTACTCAGGCGACGGCAGTACTGATTATACTATTTTAGCAGAGTGAGGCAGAACGACAACATACGCTTGTATTCAAGAGGAATCCTTGGAGGCCGCGGTAGAGTGCGTGAGCCGGGGAGCAACTGACGCAGGATTAAGCCAAACGGAGGGAGTTAGAATGGGCATCAAGCCCTAATCCCCCAAGCTCCATTCAAATGGGAACTAACTGCGACACATGAAATAATGCGATTCAAGGGGACCACTCGATTTGCAGTTTCTCTAACAGAGTCAGTTGTAATAAAGAATATCTGATACAATTGGTAGTATACTATTACTTCGGACAAATGACTCTCCTCATTGATTTATCTCGATATATATACACAAGATATACAGGTAACAATAGAAGCCAATGACTAAACAGATGGTTACCATGGGCACTGGACTACTTACTGACATCGAACACTCACACCAAAATTAAACTGAAGGCCTGGAGGGGGGGGGGGGATGTTTGTGAAACCAGAATTAGGTACTGAAACATCCCGCAGACACACAAGTGTTTATAAGACGACCGACACGAAGCTTCAGAATAACAAATCCAAATTAATAATCCACATATTCACAGTTTTAAATATAGCAAGTCCAGAACACATAAAAGCTGATAATGCGAGTCGTTTAAGTTTCTGTAAGCCTACGGTACAAATGTATCCTAGTCTAAGCATGTATTCATTGATCGTACAGAATGCTAATATACACTTATTAAAGACTGCACCGAGTCTACTTATAGACAGTATTTATGACCATATTAAACAGGATCTGAAAAAAAATTAAAATATGCACACTTATCACAGATAGACAACGAACACTTAATACACAGAATCAATACTGCTCTGAATAAAATATATTTTAACATCAGCGTAACAGTGGCTTCGACATGAATACGTAAATACACATGTGCGATTCACACGTAGCCACTGAGATATCATGAGAAGTCCTGGCAACACTTAACTAGGGTGCCATGTTGACTTAAACCATGACAAAAACACCCGTTTCCATATAAAAGTATAAACTGAGTAAATTGTTACATCATGGGGGAACTAATAGTCATATAATAGTCACAGCAAGGAACTTTCAACTCGCATCACTGAACATCTAATGCTCAAAAGGTACAAAACTAATCGTCACGTCACGCAAGCTACACAATCTTTTCATGGAAACGCATCGTCATCCTACGAGCTCATGCTCAAGAGGACTGTATATTCACTCACAACAATAATGCTCCTATGGGAATATATATATATATATATATATATATATATATATATATATATATATATATATATATATATATATATATATATATATATATATATATATATATATAAATACTCGTAGGCTGGTAATACGAATCCACGCAAAATTTTAGTTACGTAACTGAAACTAATGGTCACATCACAGTAAATGATAGTCACAAGATGCTAATGAAAAGTGGAGTCTTATGGAACTAAAAGCCACATCACAATGTGTTGAGTACAACATCAAACATGAGAACTAAAAGGCTACACCTTCCCCATCAGGACAGCAGAGAGGGTGAGTTGAGGAATGAGGAAAGGTTTTGAAGAACGTTCTACCATTCAGAAAAAGTTAAAAGTCAGTAAAACTTGCACCATAATTATATTAAAAGTATCTGAATAAGAAACATGTAAATTCTGGTTTTAACTATTATAAAAGAGGCAGAGATAAATGCTTTTTTTAACCTACGAGAGATCTTTCAAATAAACAAGCAGATCTTTCTATTCACAATTAAAAAGGAAGTGAGAATCTACAAGACCAGCTGTAGGCTCTAAACAAGAGTACTTGATTCTAAAGTTTATAAAAAATGAAAATAATTTACAATTGTGTCCTTTGCAAAGGCATTAATTTTTATATGAAAGAAATCATGCATATTGCATGATTTCTTTCATATAAAAATTGGCATGAAAAACTAAAAGAGGTGTAGAAAAGGTATACACGACAAACTACGAAGTCCATAGATCACTATGGGGACAGAAGTTCTAAACATTCCATTATCTTTACATCAACACAGCCCCGCTATGCAGAGAGGAATGTACTGTTACAGGAAATCAGTAAACTAAAGAACACCACGATGTAAGAAGGAACAAAGTAACATACAGAGAGCACGGGTTTTGAACACCGTGGTGTACGTATGAACACCGGAACATGGAGCACACTGTGGGGCACACGGCGAGGCAACCGGGGTGCCATAACACCTGAAGGATCACTGCTTTTTTTTTGTTTGCTAGATCACCTATTGGCATGGCCCTGGCGGTTCAGGAAGCGTAGTGGGAGTGACTAGTGCAGGCCATCTGCTGCTGCTGCTGCTGCTGCAACTATTGCTGTGCAAGCCGGCAGCCTCTTGAATGGGGCTCAGCCCATCTTGTGATACTACTGGACTAACACAATGTGTCTGGCCTGTGATATTCAGGCACAACCACACTCTGTGACAATGACATCACTCCAGTAGGTAGTAGTGAGCTTACCATGTTCATTAACATGGAGTATATGTAATCCTTGTAGCGCTGTTGGCGCACAGCACGGACGTGGAATTTCATCTCTGTGCTGGAGTTTCAATAAAGACTGCAATAATGCATGTTCATTAGCTGGGTTATAGCGTGCAGGGCATCTGCCACTGCAGTAATACGCATCAAATTCCTCCGGTGACTCAATGAAGTCGAAATTTGGGAGATCCTTAAAACGAACCTTCATGGAACGCCTGCAACATTTTGATCTGCGGTTTCCATTCCTCTTAGTGTTACGGCAATCGCCGTGTCTCCTCCATTTGGCTTTTGTAGCACGAGTGAGTTCCTTTGATCTTTTCACTCTACGGCCAGCAGATACTTGAGTTTGAACATCTAACGTGGGAACGTAAGTGGTGTTCGAAGTATTTGCACCTGTGTGAATTACAACCCCAGCAGCAGCACACTCTGGACACTGAACAAGTACACCTGCTTCACCTCTTGGTGATTTTATCCACTCTCTAACTGCCTCAGTTACATCAACTGTTAGCCACTCATCACCAAGCACAGAAACATTAAGTGACTGGATCAAAACAGGTTCCTGCTTTCGCCGTCTTCTTCGGCGACTGCTAGCATCCATTTTGTAAACGCTGATATTGATTGTATCGTGACCGTGTTCTTGTGGCGCTGGACCTCCAGTTTTCCACAATCTGCAGGATGCCTTTTTCACGTCCAGATCATGTGCATACACCCGGCGAACAGGCACAGCAACGTGAAAATGGACTATCTGACCCTCGACTCCCGCACTGCGACGACCACGACCTGAAAGAAGAGAGTAAAACAATTGCTACTAATTCGATTATTTTATTTCTAATGCATATTTTTTTCTTCTTCACACTGAAATATTGATAAAAAATATTAATATGTAGGTCTATCAGATACATACACAAAATGATCCTCAATCTATCAATCTATATACTTGACCCCATACCCTGAAGTAAGGGGTTGGCCGAGCCAAGAAACACAATCACTACAATCCAACAATTACCCCAATTACTCCCCTTATCTCCTTGAGTCACCCACTAAGTAGGAAGGCAAGGATATTCTGCAGTGAGGCCCGACAGACACAGATGGTTTACTCCTGCCAGATGCGGCTGTTGTTCCTCACTGCAGATTATCGATATCCGCCTACCTTGTGGACGACCCAAGCAGGGTGGCAGTGGGGGGAAATGTGCTCATCAATACGAACTTGAAGATTTTTTGAAAGATGTAATAAAATGAGTACGTGTTCATCCTCGAATCCAATTTTGTCTATTCAACGTTTAATTTTATTCTCGTTAGCGGTCTTCTCCAGTTTATATTTAACACTTTGGCCCGATTTCTTAAACAGCGTAAACCTTTGATACCATATTGTTAGTTAGCTAGACATACACAAATGGATTGCATAAACGCATCTGACGCGGTTTGTGTATGGCTAGGATCTCCCATGAGGGATCCTAGCCATACACAGAACCGCATCAGATGCGTTTATGAAATCCATTTGTGTGTGTCTAGCTAACTAACAATAAGGTGTCCTAGGTTTACACTGTTTAAGAAATCGGGCCTTAGTCCCGTATTATTTATCATAAGTGTGAGATGTGGAGATGGATGTATATGGTTTACATCGAAAACTACCTGGTGCTGACTCACTCCGAGTGTGTATGGGGAAGAAGTCTATATTTACCTGAGGTGGTAGTGCAGAGATAGAAAGCGTGGGTAGATGAAAATAAGGATCGAAAAGTCTCTTCAGCAAAGTGACTTGAGTATAACTGAGGATATAATTATCAAATATAAATGAGTGAGAGAGGAGCACATTCATGCACAGTAACAGTGAGCATATGGATACGTGTGAAACGTAAACACAAAAATGGAAAAAATAAGTTGTATTCATAATCGTTCATTCATATCATTTAATCTCACGTGATACATCTCTCCATCCGCGTTTGCTATCTCGACAAAATGCACGATATTTCTAGTAGGTAACTACTTAGAGGCTTGCTAGATATGTTCTATTCCCTCCCATTAATGTCCTTTTATATAGTGAGTCCATTCTATTTTATACTCAAACGTTTGGTAACCCTGATAATAATGGTATTTTGAACCTTTTGTATTCTAAAGTTTTAGCACTTTTATCATTTTCACCCTTGAAATTAATTCTCTTATATTAACTATTAATTCTTACCCCCCTTCTTTGCTCCTTCCTACCTACCCCCTCCTTTGCTTCCCCCCCTATCCCCTTTCTTTCCTCCTCCCTACCTCGTTTTGTTTTCGATTTCCTGATATATTACCAGCATTACTTAACCATTTTTACTTGAGACGTTCTATTAGTGACTGAGGGGTCAGAGGCATAAATATTTGGGTGAACTCAAACTCCGCCATGATTCACTTTTCTGTCATGTGCGAGTTCGCTGGGTCTCAATAATAATAATAATAATAATAATAATAATAATAATAATAATACATACATACATATACCGTGGCTGTTTCCCCCTTAAAATGGGGGATGATAATAATAATAATAATAATAATAATAATAATAATAATAATAATAATAATAATAATAATAATAATAATAATAATAATAATAATAATAATAATAATAATAATAATAATAATAATAATAATAATAATAATAATAATAATAATCAACAACAACAACAACAACAACAACAACAACAACAACAACAACAACAACAACAACAACAACAACAACAACAACAACAACAACAACAACAACAACAA
>JAXCGZ010012134.1:0-5000 GCA_037179515.1 Halocaridina rubra
GAACCTAAATTTATCAAGATTAAATCCATTACCCATTACGAGTTCTGGTTTGATCATGAATTTTTAAAACTTTATCAATATCACACTTGTTAATCCCTTTAAACCATTTATACACCTCAATCATATCCCCCCTAACTCTGCGCCTCTCTAGAGAATGTAGATTAAGTTTTTTTAATCTGTCATATGGTAATTTAGGCATTGCATAATTAATTTTTTTTTTCGTTTTTTAGTCTTGCTTTGGTTATTTATAATTTTGATTTTATCTTTGTTTACATTTGCAGATAGAGGTTCGTTCTCCTGCATCCTCCTCCTCTTCTACCACATAAGTTACTTGCTCACGGTCACCATGCATGTCCCAGTGTACAGTATGACTGTTGCCCTCTGCATAATAGAGTACAGTACAGTAATGTATGTTAATTTCTAGCTGTAAAGTGAATATGAATATCTTAAAAATAGATACAGGGCTTTCTGCTTTGCTATGTAGTAATAAAATATGTGTTTTGCTTATCTTATATCTTTGGCATGGTGTGTCTATGTAAGGTTTGCAACGTATCTATGCCCTATATCATTGTTTCCTATGGAAAATGACTCGTGTTTTCACGCGATTTTCCATTTACCCGACACTTCTGAGAACCTATCTAGGCGTTATTCTGAGAACTAGGTGTATTTAACAAAAACACATGGAGACCGTGATAGGGCAGTGTTAAGAGTGTGCAAATTGGGAATGATGGAACTGTATTCATGCCCGCCTCAGGGCATAAAGGAAGGTATCTAACTTTAACTCCCCATTTCCATACATGTAAAGGCAAAGAATAGTAAATGTTAATTTTTAGATAACTTTATCTCCTTAGTTGACTACTGCTTTTTTTTTCAGGTACATGATAAGAGAAGTTTCCTGGAGAAGGAGTTTAAAGAGCCCATATTTGAGGACGGTACAAAAGGAAACTCTCTCCTAAATGCTTTTGGCACTGGGTACTTCTGTCATTATATGGATATGATGAATGGAGAAGAGCTAAACGTAAGACTGTATTTGTAATGTACAAAAACCATAATACCTCTTATAAAGGGAATTGCTGAGTCAAAGCAAAAGAAAAAAAAAAAAAAAACTGATGAACACACAACAACCATACAAAACAAAAACACACAGAGAAACCAGAGAACAAACATGTATATAAAGGAAACCAGAAAACAATGTTTTCTGTCTTGTTTTTCTTGTATTGTTATGCTCTCTCTCTCTCTCTCTCTCTCTCTCTCCTCTCTCTCTCTCTCTCTCTCCTCCTCTCTCTCTCTCTCTCTCTCTCTCTCTCTCTCTCTCTCTCTCTCTCGGCTACCGTTAGGTGAGCGAATGAAGTGATTCCTCTCCGCGTTATTTTGGGTCGTGAAATAAACAAACTCCAGGCAATGAGAGAGCAAATGGAACTTCATCTGCTCTGCGCCAAAAAGGATGTGTATATGTGTGCGTACATGTATGTACATATGTAAGTATGTATGTATGCCTGTGTTTATACACACACACACACACACACACACACACACACACACACACACACACACACACACACACACACACACATATATATGTATATATATATATATATATATATATATATATATATATATATATATATATATATATATATATATATATATATATATATATATATATATATTATATTGAAGTGAAGAAATTCCTAGATATATCATATGTTGATCAAACATCAGAGAAGACTGTAAGACTGTAAATATTACACAAGGTTCCAAGACACATTGTTTCAGATATTCCGGTTGAAAAGTAATAAGAGAGATTCTTCTCCCATAGAGTTAATAGATCTCTGAAACAGTGTGTCCTGGAACCTTATGTAATACTGACAGTCTTCTCTGATGCTTTTTTAACACACGATATATATATATATATATATATATATATATATATATATATATATATATATATATATATATATATATATATATATATATATATATATATACAATTTCATCTTAAGCAGTCCACAGATTACACCACTCAATAAGTGAGTCAAAATTCACGTATGGTACAAAGTGTTTATATTTTGCATAGAACCTTTTTCCAAGCCCTCCTATATTTTACATGGTGCCTAGATCACTGTGCAGTGCTTAAACATAATACATTCAAACTTTGTAAAAACAGCACTGAAATTGTCATGATGCATAATTTAGGGGAAAATACTCTCCATTTCTAGTTTTTTATTTGTATATTCCCGCCGTGTATGTAACAAATTGCGTAAGATCTGGATAACTTATATATATAAATATGAATATATATATATATATATATATATATATATATATATATATATATATATATATATATATATATATATATATATATATATATATATATATATATATATACATACATACATACACGCCACACACACATATTCACATGAATATATAATCCACATTTATATATGTACTACACACATCAAATCCAATTTAAAACTGCTATTAAAAAAGAATGGAAAAAATCTAAACTAAGCTTTTTCATATTCAGAAAATCATTAAACATATGAGTTTTACAAACTAAAAATAACTCAACATCCAGATTAAAAAACCAAAAAAAAAAAAAAAAAAAAAAACGAGGGAAAAAAAACACGTACTGTCAATATTCAGGATTAAATACATATTATAAAATATTTCTATACATAAGAAATTAAACAAAACAATAAACCTAAATAAATTATACAATATATAAATAAATATGTATCTAAAACAGGAACAAAAATAGATATAAAAATCTAATTACATTAAAAAATATAAAATACAGAAATAAACAAGTTTACATAAAAATATATCTAAAAACAATTATAATATCAAAAAAAATATATATTTTCTCCAACGATGCCTTAACTGGCTTACGTAGCGAGGTAGCCACAATCAGAACAAAAGCCTCAACTTTTAACTTGTTGTTCGCAGTTTTGTGTCACTATTGATCCTCATTCGACAGGGGCAATATAGACAGGTTGGAGCTGGAGAATTAAGGCTGCATGTCATTCCTAACACCCTGTGCCGGGTTCGAACTCACGATAGTCGGTTTCCCGGATTGCGCACATTACCACTAAAACAACAAATAAATAAATAAATAAACAAACATGAAGATAAAGAAAAAGAAAATTAAATTAATGTAAATAAATAAAATAAATATTTTCGATACTTTGGTTTTAACTAAAAACAACTTTCACAAGATGGAAAAGCATAAGAATAAACAAAGTTTCAAATCTCAAGTCTTTAATATATATTGAATATCGAATGAAGATGGAGTGTTGACCTCTCTCTCTCTCTCTCGTTCTCCTAAAATATATTCAGGCAAAAGAGAAACACATATGCAAAAATATATATACATAAGGGAGAAAAATATATACTCTACGATTACATCTTTGGAGAATTTTCTTTTTTTCAATTTTTCAAAGTTTACTTGGTCTTTATACAACAGTTCTTACTTTTTATTATTAATTTAATACACACACACACACACACACACACACACACACACACACACACACACAACACACACACACACACACACACACACACATACATACATATATATATATATATATATATATATATATATATATATATATATATATATATGTATATATATATATATATATATATATATATATATATATATATATATATATATATATATATATGTATATGTATATATATATATATATATATATATATATATATATATATATATATATATATGTGTGTGTGTGTGTGTGTGTGTGTGTGTGTTTATGTATGTGTGTGTGCGTATGTGTGTTTATGTATGTGTGTGTGCGTGTGTGTGTGTGTGTGTGTTTATGTATGTGTTTGCGCGTGTGTGTGTGTTTGTCTACTGTATATATTCATTTACTCTCCTCCATAGCTATATATTTACTCATTTAAATATTTATTTAAACATATTTACTTAACTATTTAGTTATATATTTACTTAATTTAATTTCTTCCTTACTTATTTAATTTCTCGCTTACTTACGTATGCACGTAAGTAAATATATAATCATTTACTAAAATTACAATGATAATTACTCTAAGGAAGACGTTTCACAGTAAACATGCGTATGGTTGTGACCATACATATGTATCTATATACGTCGAATTTACTTAAGTATTTATGAAATTAATTTCCACATGTGTTAATGCAATGCATGCATTCATGTATACACATATGTATATACACAATCATCCTATTCATCAGCGCCTCCAACGCCATGCGACGCAAAAGGGCCTCGTGTGCTTTCACCTCTACTTATCTCCATTCATCTCAAGCCTCGCGTTTCCCTATTCACACCTAAGTCATCACCATTTCCCCTTCATCATGACCTTATTTACATATGGAACTTCGGTCACTTTTTGCCTCATGGTGTAATTTTCACTCTATCTTGCTATTCACACCTGATACTCTTCTTAAAGGTTTATTCTCAAATCGACAAGGCCCTTTTAGATAGAATTCCATTGTCATAACAGGAGTCACCTCCCTACGGAGGCGCAGATCGTACTCTCGTATGCAGCCTCAGCCTGTTCGATTCCCAGCTCTTACTCAGACTGACCCATTGTTTGAATTTCCTCGCTCAGGGGCTTGGATTTTCCCAACAGTGTATAGTCAAAAGCGACGAACGCCCTCATCAAACATTTCGCAGCGATGAGTGCTCGCGATTCGATAAGAATTTCAGCAAGAGCGCACATTAGAATAGTATATATTTCCAATTCAAGAGAGCCTGTTTTGGTGAACCATGTTCCTAATACTCACCTTCATGGATCCTCTCTGCATCTGGTGTTATTTCATCTCTCCGATCTCATCATTTCGTTTTTCCTAGGTTTATCGTAAGGCCTATTTCTCTAGTAATGAGATGCACACTACTAACCATGTATAAAATATCAGAAAATAGCACACACGAGGTACACCATATCCTGGTCATGCCAGCCAATATGTATGTACTTTATATATA
>JAXCGZ010012134.1:10000-12500 GCA_037179515.1 Halocaridina rubra
ATAACTTAGGTTGGGATAAGCAAAATGAGAAATAATAAATATTTTTCAAATCAACCTTAGACCAATAAAGAATCTCATTTATTTTGAAAAAGGATAAGGTACAAAATCATTTATTTCACTCAAGTTTATAAGCCGTACCGACAGAACTTTGGCTGCGGCGAGGAATGGGGTGTGCGTGAGTGTGTGTGCTTTAGGGGATAAAAAAAAAAATCAGATATGAAAAAGTGAGAAAACAATACAGGCCCTTCAATACTGGAAATACTCTTTTTAATCACCCTGTATCGTTTTTTTTTTTTTTTTTTTTTTTAAGCAACAAAGCAAGGTCCGAACGACATTATTTCATTTAAAATGAGGCTGCCCAAGGCGGGGTTTGCTTGACTGGGAGGGGGGGGGAAATGACGGTGTTAGCGATTCCTAAACCAAAATCATAAAAATATTTTTGACTCACTCTGTACCCTGCTATGAGATAATCAAATTCACTATTTTTAGGTGACTGAATCCTTTTATTGTATTCAAAGATAAAAGTTCTCTGTTCCAAAAATTAAAATGGGAAAGTAATCCATTGATGCTTCACTTTTTGTCTGATAAAGTTTATTAAAAGAGAAGACGATATAAACCGAAAGTTGCAGAAAGTTTTTGAGCGACTCTGTACCCAACAACGAATATAATATAAATATATTCTCTTCCTCTTGGCTGAAATAAGGTACAGAATATCATTTATATTCCTTAGGGCTAAAAGCTGCACAAAACGAGAATTAATTATGTTTGGAACGGGGTACACGCTCATCATGATAATATTATGGAGTAGCAGTAGACGACAACAAAAACACTCTCTCTCTCGCTCTCTCTCTCTTTCTCTCTCTCTCTCTCTCTCTCTCTCTCTATATATATATATATATATATATATATATATATATATATATATATATATATAGAGAGAGAGAGAGAGAGAGAGAGAGAGAGAGAGAGAGAGAGAGAGAGAGAGAGAGAGAGAGAGAGAGTCACCGTGGCAAAGCATTAGCGTCCGCGACTCTGAGGCGGGAAGTCGAGGATTAGTGCCCCGCCACGGTCTGAGGTTAGCAAGGGCATGCACTCAGGGTAACAATTAAATCTGCCAAACAAGTCCTCCGCAAGAAGGCAACCGTCCTAGCCCTTGGTAGGAAAGGGAGTCAGTGACGTAAAACCGTCTTTATATATATATATATATATATATATATATATATATATATATATATATATATATATATATATATATATATGTTAATGGCTACAGAAGGAAATGGAAACTCTTATTCCTTAACGTTTTCAACGTTTTTCAAACTTGAATAAAGCGTACTTGATAATATGGGATCAATTACAAATAAACCATGACTTAAGTTAATATTTTGGTGCTGGATAAGTTAATTATTGCAGATTGCAAGAAGTTTCTAGTAATAATATCATTACTCTTTCACCCTACCATTGACCTTACATTATTAACTTGGTATTTTACACCCCAATGAACTAATATTACATATGTCAGCACTGCTTTTATACTCAACTTCCGATGATGGGTTCCTAAGTAATTTTTTCTCCTGGTTTCTGTATGTATATATATCTCCTCATTCGTTTGTACAACTCATATTTCTCTGAAGATAAGTAATACGCTTGATAACGTTAAGGATCTAAAAGATTCTTTCAGTTTCCTTCCATAGCCATTTACATATTCAGAATATTCGCATGCATCCCGTGAAATAGAATCATATATATATATATATATATATATATATATATATATATATATATATATATATATATATATATATATATATATATATATATATATATATTTTTTTTTTTTTTTTTTTTTTTTTTTTTTTTTTTTTTTTTACACCAGGACGGGCCAAAAAACATTATAAAGTAAAACAGTCTTCATCAGGCCTGGGCACGAAGAATACATAAAGTAAAGAGAAACAGAGATGGAGAGTGTAATAACTTGTCAGATGTGAAGGGATAATAAAAGATGAGTGATGAATATCCAAGAATATTCAGTGTAGCTGTAGGTATAGAAAAAGAACCGTAACTGAAGGAAGACTTAACACTGAACTGTCCTGGAGAGACTTATTTAAGTTCAAAAAACCTTCAGCTGTAGTATCGCAACGGGCGGCTGCTACCATGAGCCAACCTACTACATGACATATATATATATATATATATATATATATATATATATATATATATATATATATATATATATATACAGACAGACAGAAGGAAGAGTGTATGAAATTGAGTGTGAGGAATGCAATGCAAATCAAAATCATAAGAAAAATCCCTTTGTAAAACACAAACAAAAAATGTCATCACTGATTCCACATCTTTTTCACTCCCTTTCGTAGAGTGATATACATAATCACAAAAGCAATAATCTTGCAAATCGGTGTATATATATATATATATATATATATATATATATATATATATATATATATAATATATATATATATATATATAATATATA
>JAXCGZ010012134.1:25000-32500 GCA_037179515.1 Halocaridina rubra
ATCTCTTAAGAAAATTCTCACAAAAAGTAAGGAAGTAATTTTCTCTCTCTCTCTCTCTCTCTCTCTCTCTCTCTCTCTCTCTCTCTGTGTGTGTGTGTGTGTGTGTGTGTGTGTGTGTGTGTGTGTGTGTGTGTGTGTGTGTGTGTGTGTGTGTGTGTGTGTGTGTGTGTGTGTGTGTGTGTGTGTGTCAGCTGTAACAACACCATGTGGATTTACAAAGGAATAATAATAATAATAATTATAATAATAATAATAATAATAATAATAATACTAATAATAATAATAATAATAATAATAATAATAATAATAATAATAATTGCCAATTATATTGATATTTCAATTATATTTGCCAAACAAAATATAAAAAACATTAACTACGAAGTTTATAAGGGAAATTCATTCACTTAAAAAAAAAACCATATTCATTTTCACGTATATATCTACCACCTTTTATTAAAAAATATTCATTTTCACGTATATATGTAAGGCCTTTTATGGTGCAATGCTTTTCTCCTTCTGTTACTACAACATATTTCCAGGGTGATTTATATCCCTGAGTGATAAATCTGAGAGAGAAATAAAAAGACTTAAAAGAGTAAATTGAAGTGTAAATTATAAGCATAAAGTAAAGAGACTAGATTAGGAGTACATTATAAAAAGTAAAATAAACATGGACATTATTGATGCAATGTTCCGGTTTTACGTCACGGACTCCCTTTTCTACCAAGGGCTAGGACGGCTTCCTTTTTGCGAAGGACTTGGTTTGGCAGATGTAATCGCTACCCTGAGTGCATGCCCTTGCTTACCTCAGACCGTGAGGGGGCGCGAACCTTCGACCTGACGCCTCAAAGTCAAGGACGCTACAGCTTGAACCACGGTGACTACGACATTATTGATACAATATTTATGTATATTTCACCTTTTTTTTTTTTTTTTTTTTGGTTAAAAGACTTCAACTAGTGAAAAATGCATTTGTTCTTTACAAAATATGTCTCAGTCAGAAAAATGTTAAATGCTTAAGATTCAGAATTTTTTTCATGTATTTAATACAATGAAATATTAGGAGGCCGTGGCAGCTCAGTGGACGAACACGCATTTCAGGAAGTGACGCTTCTGACAGCACTGCATCGATCCCAGTTGCAAGAGGCGTTAGGAAGGGCATCCAGTATTAATCTCCTTATAGCTTCAACCCGGTCTGTGTTCATCATCTTTTCTAGGGGCAATTAGTATCACATAAAACGGGGAAATAATGAGAATGAAATGAAAATAATAAAATTTTATCTGTACATACCCTCTCCCTTCCACATCCCCAGTAGTAGTAGTAGTAGTAGTAGTAGTAGTAGTAGTAGTAGTAGTAGTAGTAGTAGTAGTAGAAGGGAAGTCAAGTGTTAATTTTATTAATAGAAATAAAAACCCACAGTAGATTTTTTGGTGTTTAATAATCACTTACTTAAAATCAAGCTTTCGCTTTCCTCTGAATACATTTTCAAGATTCCGATGAACTTTCCTGTTGATGAGATATACACCTACTGTCTGTCTGCTATTATGCAACTGAAGAGGATATACAATGAATGTATTTTTCGAAAGTCAACTCACTCTCAAAATTTACCATCAAAACCTGGAACGAAAAACATAGAATGTTAAGAGAACACCACCAATAGACGCAGATGATGCTGTTTTATTAGCAAAGCAACATAAGATTTACAAAGTTTGTGTGTGCGTGTGCACGCGCACACACACACACAAATTCATTCAATACCATTCCGTTTTACCTTTCCTTATAATCACTCAAGTACACCTCATTCATGTGCAGAAGCAAGACGTTCTAGCACCGGGTTATGTCATCATATTTTGCGTTTTATTCGGCATTCAAAGTTCATGACCCACATCTGTGGAACCCGGCGAATAACTTTTGCCCGCACGGTCTCACGAGGGTCCAGACTCAGGCAACAGCTACTCCTCCATGATCGAGGATGGCACAGCAGTGATCGTCAGTAAAGGCATAAAAATATATAAAGTTTGCAAGCAATAGGAGAATAACTCTTCATCAAGAAATTTTATTGAAATCTTGAAAATGCCTTCAGTGGAAAGCGAAACCTTGATTTTATGTAATTTATTTTTAAACACGAAAAACTCTACTGTTGGTTCCTATTTCCATTATTATTATTATTTTTCTTTTATTATTATTAATTCTATTATTATTATTATCATTATTATTATTATTATTATTTTTATTACAATTATTATTATTATTATTATTATTATTATTATTATTATTATCATTATTATCATTATTATTATTATTATCATTATTATTATTATTATTATTATTATTATTATTATTATTATTATTATTATTTTTATTATTATTATCATTAGCCAAAGAACAAACCCAGGCTTCATATGCATACTAGCTGCAAATCTTAGAACTTACCCAGAGGACCTGAACTAAAGTTCCAAATACACAGTTACCCCAAAATTTATATATATATATATATATATATATATATATATATATATATATATATATATATATATATATATATATATATATATATATATATATATATATATATATATATATTATTTACAAGCTACAAAATCCGTAATCTATAAATTCATGGAGGACAATTGGATTCACTTCATCATTAAAAAATATACATATAAAACTTTGTACAAAAACCGTAAAATAAAAATAAAAATTCAAGAAAGGCCAACGTAAGACGCGAACCCGAAGACGATCTCTTGTGAGGAAACAAAACTTCCCTATTTTAAGAACAAATGTTTTCCTTGTGGATCCCATTTCGTTGCCCAGAAATACCATATTCCCACTCAATTTGGTCTCTTTTATTTACTTTCCCCTCTGTCTTGGGAGTATTTACTGTGCCATTAGGAAAAAAGGTCCCGGAAAAAGAAGATCCTCTCTCGTAGATGTAGTAGTGCTCTTGTTAGGCACTCAAGAGCAAACCATTTGATTTGTAGGTCATGACCTCTCTGTCAGTGTTCATTACATACTTTTTACGTCATGCTGATATGCTTTGTGTCTTTAGATACATATGTATATAAAAGGTTCTCATTATGCAATCAATAGTTACAAACTTCACTTGAATCCAACTTTTCCAGTAACTTAGTTGAGTCATACTAAAAATACATTGCATCTTCTTGATAACAAGCAGGTTAAAAGTTCATTTTGACTACATTTTCAGGGGTTTTCAATCTGGGGTACGCATTCACCAGGGAGTATGCAAGGGGTCTGTCTGGGGATACGCGTTCACCAGGGAGTATGCAAGGGGTCTGTCAGGAGGTATGCCCTGACTCCAGTACTTGTGATCTCTATGAAAAAAATCTTTAATCAGGTTCTGGTCTGGGGCTGGACTCAGACAAGTTGGACCTGATGACTTAAGCCTGGATGTCCTTCCTAACACTAAAAATGAATTAAAAATTCATAAAAAATTTTATATGAAGAAAAAATAATGAAGTACAACCCAGGTTCTGGTCTTTGAGACCAATGCAAAAATGAAATTTGGTATATTTGACATAAAAAGCCTACTTGCTTAAACACTGTTAGAAGTAGAACCTCAAATAAAGACTAAATTGAAAAACAGAGTAATTTTCAATATCCTTCTCTAGTACTTATAATTATATACAATCGCTAATTCACCTGCCAACAAGTTTAAAAGTAATAAAAAAAATCAGTTCATAAGATTCATCTGATTATGACTAAAAAAGGCAGTTTTTCCACAAAGTCAATAAAAAAACCGATGAGGAAAAATCCAGTCCTTTTATATTTCTGCTAAAATAAACAGAAGTTGGAACTTCATCTCTGAAAGATCGTTCCAGGAACGTATCCTGGAGAAGATAATAAAGGCCACATGACACATCACCCCCAAGAACTGGAAATGACACCCCACAGCGGGGGCTCCCTCTGAGGATGACAGGATTAAATAACAGTTTGTTGGACCTCAACCAAAATCCCGTGAAAACGGAATGGTGGGATGAAGACCTCTAATGGATCCAATTGGAAAATGATCTCTTGAGAGATAATTAAGTCCTCAGGTGATGAATTCTCAGAAGGAATAGAACGGCCAAGGTGGAGATAATCAAGAATACATCACATATGAGTTATTGTACACTCAGTGTTCAAGAAGACCTGCTGACAGATAGAAAGAAAACCTGACGGCAGCATTTCTGAAGTGGCTGGCTCTAAATTGGCAGTCTTTCTGAAAATTAAGCAAATAACTAATATTTGATTACAGCACAGACAATCAAAAAATTAATTAAATTATAGTTATGTAATAAATGAAGTACATTATATGAATTAAATAAAATAAATTATATATTATACTTCCTTACGATAAGCAGCTAATAAACATTTTTATACATACTGACAGCAGATTTTTTTAGATGAATAATTAGCACCAACTTACAAATTTCTAGGAGAGGAAAAGCTATCAAAAATCCTGAATGAGGTGTGAAATAAAAGCGAACAGGCAGAAATAAGAATAAAAAGAATAATACTTACACAGGTTGGAAAAGGAGAGCCAAATAAGATGTATTAAAAATATCTTTCTTTAACATATAATGTATACATGCACTATTTTCCTTTTATGCACGAAGCCTGACACTTTTGTCAGAGTTTTGATATTGTATAAACACAATCAAAAGAGTTTGAAACTTTCGTTAGACAAAATTTACTTTTCTTTTTAATACTTGCCTTGTCATCAAAATTACTGAAACATTTTCAGCTTTGTTAGACTACTTTTAGGTCTTACAAAGTTTGTCTTTTAAGTAAAGTGGTCAAGTCCTGAGACTTGAGTAAATATTTTTGTCCTTAAAAAAAAAAAAAAAAAAAAGGCTTCGGAAGTGTAAGCGAGTTCTTGATACCTCGTCAGGGAATCATTTGAGCAAAAATTGCTTTCCACTGAAAATAAATTTCACCTAAAACTAAGTCCAATTTCCAGATTTCTCATATAAGTAAAGTAAAGCAACGAAAACGTGACCGATAATCCAAGAGGCTGATACACGACTAACAGGGTCCGAGGTTGATATGCGACTAACTATAAAGCATTGTATTATATATGAAGAGAACTTATCCCTCGCTGTTCATCTTAAACTACCCTGTTCATTAACTGGCTTATTCACAATACTATCTATCGTTCTAAGGCTCTAACTAGCTAACAGACGAGCTGGCAGTAATGGTACATAAGACTTATTACATAATAATATATCCACAGAGCTCAGTTTTGTAGTTTATATAAAATTAAATTCGTAATTGCAGCAATCAGTGAAACCAGTTTTATATTCCACGAAAAATCAAGTCTGATATTCATGAATTCCATATGCAGAGCATGCACAATCTTTGCAACTTCTGTCAGAAAAGTTGCGCTTTTCATACAAAATTCTGGACGGCCACTGCAGCAATCAATATGCATAACAATAAAAACATTTTGAGACTTCAGTAATTTCAGTTTCGTTTTGCATGCAAATTCGAGACTGTAATTAAAGCAAGCAATATAGAAAGCAATCACAATTTCTGAAACTTCAGTCAGACAAGTCTTGTTTTATCATACTAAAGTCTGCTATTAAAATAATTGTAATGTAAACGCGTTTCACTTCTGTCAGACCAGATTTAACTCTTTTCCCAAAACGTGCTAAGCACGTGTTTAAAACAATTACGATGATAGATTCCAATCCCTTTCCCAATATCGTTAAGAACCATGATGAAAATTAATAAATATACAAAGATTAGAGACCTTAACCGGTGAGGGAAAGTGAGAAGGGGTGCTACATAATGGGGGGGGGGGAGCAGGCTAATTTCTGATTACACTTTCTACAGAATATGATAAAGGGTAATTATATAGCACAAACCAAATTACCGTTTTTCTTGGGCGTATATATAACCATAATATTAGGCTTCTTGCTCTTTCCATCAATTTTTTAAGTAATTTTCCCTTATTCATAGGGTTTTGGAGTCGTTATCCTTCAAAATTACATACATATATACATTCATACATACATGAACTATGGCCGTAATTACCTTTGAGAGGGGTGGCCGAGTCATAGCATACAACTTGTTCTAGACGGCCTAATCGATTTTTATGACACGCAGGGGAACTTGGAGGAGGTATTCTAGTCTCCAGGAGAGCTCCTTATAATAATAATATTAAAAATTAAAGGATAGCAACAGCAACATTAACGATATAATAATAATAATTATAATAATTATAATAATAATAATAATATAATAATAATAATAACAATAATAATAATAATAATAATAATAATAATAATAATAATAATAATATATAAACTACACTATTATCATTATTAGATCCGCTTTAAGAGCCAAGTGGGGTACTTGAACTCTAGACCTCTCAAGAGCGGGGCCCTAGAAGTCTAGAGCCGGGCCCCTTACTAGGCAACCGAAGCTGACCAGAGATATTCAAGTTCAATATAGTTGAGGAAGAAAATTATATTGTCTTCAGAATGCTATTTCTGTTTCCCCTTGTTTGCGAAGCCGTCTGTAAGATGCCAGTTATCTGGAGTATTGTAACTTGAACACACACAACATTTTGGTCATAACACTCACAGATAAGATATCCACTTGACGTGGATATCTTATATTTTATTATTTATATATAGCTTTTCCATTATTATCATTGTTATTATTATATTATTATTATTATTATTATTATTATTATTATTATTATTATTATTATTATTATTATTATTATTATCATTACTATAATTGTCATTATTAAAAGAAACGTATAATATGTAAATCTAAAAGATATCTGAATACCGAAAACTCTTCTAAAAATTGGCAAATCTCTCTCTCTCTCTCTCTCTCTCTCTCTCTCTCTCTCTCTCTCTCTCTCTCTCTCTCTCTCTCTCTCTCTCTCTCTCTCTCTCTCTCTCTCTCTCTCCTTTATTGGCAGCTATTACAATGTTCCTTAGGGTTGCTGATTCTCACTAGCCTCCTAGAGATTGGTATAAGTTCTGCTTCACATGATTTACGCTGCCTACTGTCCTTCCTGGCACTAAGCTTCTCTAGTGATCAGGGCTTGGGAATGGCATCAATTTGAGCTGTCTTCCTGCCCTAGAGGCTGGATCTCTCTTTCTCCTTTATGAGTCGCTTATGACATATTCATATGGGGTCGCTGTTTGTTTTAGACACTAAAATGGGTTTTGTTTCGAGTTTTACAGCCGAATACCCTTAACACCTACCCTTCGCCATCAATCAAGAAACGAGTTCAACACCAGGTTGAGGTGCCTTGACTCCCCCCAGTGATTCTCTCTCTCTCTCTCTCTCTCTCTCTCTCTCTCTCTCTCTCTCTCTCTCTCTCTCTCTCTCTCTCTCTCTCTCTCTCTGTGTATCTATATATCTATCTCTTTCCTATATGTATGTATATACCTATCCATCTATCTCTCTATCTCATCCATTACCATGGCGAAAGGGAACACGTCTCACTTATCCATCATATTTTTCGTTGGTATGAT
>JAXCGZ010012134.1:35000-39792 GCA_037179515.1 Halocaridina rubra
TTTTTGCAATTGCCAACAGCGATAAGAGAGAGAAAAGTGATCGTTTTCTCGCCGGGAAATTGTATGAAGATGTCTTCTCATCGCCAGACGAGCCTCGGCCGAGGAAATGTGTTCATAGACTCTTTATTACTAGTAATCGCATCCTCTCTATTGAAAGTTTCCCCAACTGTGGGAAGACCTTAATTGATTAGGGAATTCATTTGATAGCATCCCTCTGGGGGGGAAGAAGAAGAAGAAGAAGAAGAAGAAGAAGAAGAAGAAGAGACGAAGCTGGGGAGACGAGACATATTCCCCCAAGAAGCAAAAAAAGGGGAGAGGAGACATATATCCTCCTAAGAAGAAGAAGAAGAGGAAGAAGAAGAAGAAGAAACGATAACACTTGGAATGTAATTGAAATTATTTTTGTGACAACAATCCACAATCAATGTAAAAGTTGAACAATATAAAATTTATTTCATTTGTAAAATAACAGAACATTATATAAAGAATAAGCAGAGGTTACGCATTCAATATCAGGTCTATGTTAGATTTTATTTTCTTCATTATCTTTGAAAGAACACCCAAGCTAGCTAGGCCTAGTCTTAATAAGATATCGAGCTTAGTATATGATGACCCTGCGTGAGCTTTCTCTTTCTATCTATCTCTGGATTCAATTTTCATCAATATCAAAGAAAAACACCAGGCCTAAACAGACTTAAATAAATAGAGACTTCTGAATGATGACCAGGTAAAAGTCTCTCTCTCTCTCTCTCTCTCTCTCTCTCTCTCTCTCTCTCTCTCTCTCTCTCTCTCTCTCTCTCTCTCTCTTTAGGCTATTATTTAACTTCTTGTCTACGTTTCTTTTATCGTTTGACAAGAACTACAACGGCAGCATTCGATTATCAGTGTTTTCATTTTCCAACCACTTAAAATATGAAGTTTGGCCTACGTTCAACACTAAAGAACTAGGAAATGTGATTTTAATATATATATATATATATATATATATATATATATATATATATATAATATATATATATATATATATATATATATATATATATATATATATATATATATATATATGTGTGTGTGTGTGTGTGTGTGTGTGTGTGTGTGCTCATTTTGGAATTCAAAAGAATAAATGACTTGGAATAACACTACATATATATATATATATATATATATATATATATATATATATATATATATATATATATATATATATATATATATATAGAGAGAGAGAGAGAGAGAGAGAGAGAGAGAGAGAGAGAGAGAGAGAGAGAGAGAGAGAGAGAGAGAGAGAGAGAGAGATCACCTCTAGCATCCTACTAAGAATCTAGCAACGAAAAAGGAAAAGAACCTAAATATCATGTAATAGTTGCTAGGCACATATAAATTTCTAATAAAGCAGACTTCGATGCCCAATATTTAAAAGTATAGTGGAATAATGCCAGAATTGCACAAATGAATTGTACAAAATTCTGTTTTTTTCCCATTTTCTGGGAAATAATAATAATAATAATAATAATAATAATAATAATAATAATTTAATATTATAGACACAACAAAGAACCTAGAATACTAGCTATATATTACCGCAAAAAAAATTCTCAATAAATCAAAACCATAGACTTAAAACAACAACAAAAATTCCCTACAACGAAATCTAGCATCAAGCACGAACAAAAATTTTATACCAGCTAGGAGCATAAAATCAGAAAGTCTGGCATCATATTTTGCTATTAAAATAACCAGCAGCCTCCTATTGCATGAAGCCTGCTCTCACTTCAGTAAAACAGTTTCATCTCAAACAGCCAAACACCTTATCAATTCACGGGCCATTGTATATTGTACATTAAAAAGGTCTATTGTACAAATGACTAAGTCAAATTGACATCATTTTTCGAAAGTTTGACCTTTCGAGAGGAATATCTAGTGTTGTTGTCCTTGGCTTGGAAATAAAAACTCACTACGCAATCTTGATTTGTCCTTTACATATGCAGTCGCAATATTTAAAATTTTGTTGATTTGAGGGAAGAGTTGTTCGAATAGAAAACAGAGCTCAGTACGGAACACGATTTAAAGTGTCAAAGAAAGGTATTCAAAAAGAATAAATGGCATATGTGTGTACTGGATCACCTACTCCTTGAAGAAGAAGAAGAAGAAGAAGAATAGTTCATGGTCTGAGGGGAAGGGGAGGAAACCTGGGAAAGGAAGGATAGGCTATCTAGAAAGCACCCAATAGACCTCGTGGAATAGCCTACTCTACTTGCCTTGACGAGAATAACATAAAAATAGCGTCAGACCGTGTGAAATCGGGACATACTCCATATATGCTAACACACGTGAAAGTTAAAATTGCTTTTATGTATTTACATTTCCAAGCCAAATAATACGTTTGGAAATACGACTTATATTCCAACACATGTGGAAAGCAAGATTACATTACGTGTTTATATACAACAAGCATATAACATGAAACTACTCAATGATGAAATAAATTTTTTTGATATATATGTGCAAGTATCAAAATAAGTACAGGTTAATTATACTAGGAAAAGGCAGTGCAGATTACTTATATGCTAGTAGAGAATACACTAAAAATACCTATTAGGGCTGTGGTAGACATTTTAATCTGTATATAGGAAAAACGTCAAGAAAATAGTCTTGAGAAAATATCGAGTTTTACTCACGCTTTCCCGCCATTTTATTTCATTTTCTTCAACAATATCTAGGGATAACAACGAGGGTAGATAGCCCTTATGATATATGGTATTTCCATGTATAATGACCAGGTAAACTTTTTTTTTCTTTTTTTTTAAGTGGTGTAAAATCAAAACATTCCAAAAAATAGCAGTTTGATTTCCCCGGTTCAATCACTCTCACCAGAAGCCATCCACTGAAATTTGTCCATCATATTTTTTTTCCTCTCCCTTTTCCTCTTTCCATTTCGGAGAACACATCAAAAGTCTCTTTTTTAATAATTTCTCCCTTCGGTCTTTCATCTTTTATTGACTTGTTTCATCCTTTTCAAACTGAAAATACTATTCTCTCTCTCTCTCTCTCTCTCTCTCTCTCTCTCTCTCTCTCTCTCTCTCTCTCTCTCTCTCTCTCTCTCTCAAATCAATTATTTCGTCTCCCTTGTCTACCTTTCCTTTACTGTTTGACAATAACTACAATGGAAGGATTCAATTATGACTAGCTCTACTTCCCTGCCACTTAAATTATGAACGTTGGCCTAGTTCCTACTACCAAGTACTAGGAAATATGATTCGTATAAACTGCGATTTTTGTCTAGCACCTCACTGTAAATCTAGCTAAACCTAGATACAAACATGAAAAATAACCTAACTCAGATGTAATATTTGGGAATAAAAAAACAAGTCATAAGACAAAGAACCGAGAATACTAGCTAATGAATGTAATATTCAAAATTCAAAGTAAAACTATCTACTCAATAATTCAAAACTATAAGCGTATAAAACAATTTTCTTTCAACCAAAGCTAGTGATAAAAAAAAAATCCTTATTCAAATAACATAAAAACCTCAGGAAATCTGGCATCATATGCCTTGGAAAATGGCTAGAGTCATCCACTAAACTTGATTTAAATTCAGTTAAACAATTTCTTCTACAAAGCCAAAATTCTTTTCAATCATCAGGACGTCGTAAAATGAAAACTTTTATTATTCAACCTACTAACATTATTGTCTAATACTGTAAATTCTTTACAGATAGACACTGACAAATACTCACCCCGCAAACCGATTTGACTTTTATAACTGGTCATAAATTTTTTAATTGATTCTTTACTCTGAGGTAAGAGTTATTCGTGTAGAGAAAGAATCTGCAGTAGGCTGAACATACGTCAAGTTCAATATGTCGACTAAAGGCTTGTAATATTTACACATGTCCTAATAGATATCTTGAATGGATTACCCTTCAAAGGAAAAGTAGAAGAAGGATAAGAAGAAGGGCCAGAGGAAACTAATTCAAAGTTTATGTGGATGGGAAAGGACACCTGGGTAAGGGAGGATAGGCTATCTGGAAAGGGCCCAATACAACTCTTGGAATAGCCTACTCTACTTGCTTTGACGAGAAAAAGGTATATAAAAATAACATTAGCCAGTGTGTAATCGGGAAACACATGTAAAAGTTAAAATTATTCTTTATAGATTTACATTCCCCAGTCTAAGAATAAGTCAAGAAATTCAGCACATACTTGTATACTCAAACTTGTTAAAGAACAGGTGAAACAGTTACAAATTTTAATATTCAACAACACAGAATATGGTATCAAACAATATATAATCAGATCGCATTTGAAATATAAAGGCACTTTTCAACATATGTGCAGAGAACGCTATTACTAGCACATTAGTATAGTGTACCCTAGAAATACCTACAGGAAATAGCAAGGCTATGATAGATTGCTTTTTCAATCAGTATCTGCTAGTAAGAACAACGAGACTACTTCAGTATTCATTTCCCACTACATCAGTATTTTCCATTCTTTCAAAATAACATAAAACGAAACATCTTGTTTTAAAGGTATTTTCCAACAGGCATTTGTGGGTAGCGCTTGAAGACCTGTAAATCGATCTTTATCACTTAACTCACAAATGGCAGCTGGAAAAATTATAATAAATATATATATTTCGTTTTAGGCTACTTTTCTTGAACGAATGGTAATGCGATATAGTTGGACAAGGCAGTTCAAGTTCTCTCTCTCTCTTTCTTAAATTTTTTAACAACATCTAGGAGGAACATAGACGCTGCCCGTGTCTTCATAAAATATAAAATTCTCA
>JAXCGZ010012135.1:0-39749 GCA_037179515.1 Halocaridina rubra
GGACAAATCCCCAGCACAGCCACAAACAGCACCAACAACGACACCACCACCAACACCACTACCACTGACACCACCAGCACAAAGAACACCACCACTCTCCATTGTACTAAGTATGGTCAAGACTAGAGCTACTGGAAGCACGTCCTCACTGGATGAACCCAGGCTTAATTTTGCAGCCAAACTCGGTGAGTTTGTCTTCCAACTCTCTGATTAGGTCATATGCCTCTTTAGTGGAAGGAGTCTGAACTTTGAACTTTGATATGTGCTCCTTATCGGTCTTTGGGGCTGGGGGGGGGAACTGGGGCAGCAGCACTCTCCTGGCTGCTGCCAGAGGCCGTCCTTGGCCTCTTCTTTCCCATAACCGTCCACCCCTCTGGAGGGGGTCGAGTTCCATTCCCCCCTCTGGGGGGAAGCATGAGAAGCAGCAGAGGCCATAACTAACAACTAGTTATGGATATCACTGATTTCACTAAGTATATATCACTTTCACTGTTTGTCAATTTCGTGTAATAAAATATAGGGGCCTTGTGTCTGGATCACTTCACTTAATTGGAACACTACAACACTTTATCACTAAAACAGTCTTCTATCTTTCTTCCCAACTCTCGTGGGAGAGGGTAGTGCAAACAGAAATTATGCAACGGATCATTTTGGTTATCAGACACACCACACAGTATGTTCAGCACCACGTGGTCTTTTTATTTCTCTTCCCAGCCCTCTAAAGAGAGGGAAATGCAAACAGAATAAATGCAAGGTTGAAATTTGAATACTTTCTATAGAATTATGGAACTCACAATAATGTGTTCAACTAAACAAAACAACACAAAAGCACAAAAAAAACAACAACAACAAAACAAGGCAATCTTTCTGTTTCTCTCTTTGGCTCTCGTGAGAGGAAGAAAAGAAAACAGAGATACTTAGGTTGTTTTTTTTCCCTGTAGAAACTTCCACCTCAGATCAGGGATGGAGTATACCTATCACAAAAGATATAAAAACAAATCAGAAACCTGAACACTTTCTATTTCCCTTTTTCTTCTCAACTCTTATTGAAGAGAGAGAAGAGCAGGCAGAAATATTTGGGGTACAAAAACGGGAACACAAAACAAAACAAAAGCAGTCTTTGCTTCTTTTTCTGGCTCTCGTGAGAGAGGAGGAAAAGAGAACAGAGATACTTAGGCAGGTCCTATCACTACTGGAGCTGGAACCACACTCATTTTGTATCTACTACAGATTCTGTAAGCAGTAGAGAAATAGTATAATTACTATAATACACTTTCACAGGTGTTTTTCCGACATTGTTTATTATATTTTGGTGCCGTTTGTTGTGACAGTTGTTAATTTTCATGCCGGCTTTGAGTGCGTTAGATAAATTTATATTTTCGTATTTTATTGGAGAGAGAGAGAGAGAGAGAGAGAGAGAGAGACCCTCCTCCCACTTACAGCCGAAAGAAAGTTAAGGTGTTTCTTGGCGGCCGTACCGAGTTCCACGTAGTTCGGCCTGAGAGGTTGTTGTGGTCTCATGATCGAGGGTGGAAACTCTCCTCAATGTAAACAACAAATGTGCTATGATGGTTTTCAACTCCATTCATTAAACCAATAGAAACGGGCCAGCCTCAATGGCGTATTTCTCCTCAAGGACGAAACGTTTGTTCGCCGATCATTATTTTCAGACTGACTTGAAATGTTAAATCAAAATTGAGAAAGACGTTCGAAATTGCAAATTGGAAATCTGTTTTCAATACAAATGCAGAACGTTATCGTCCTCAATTTATGAATATGATATTGTGAATGAGTACATTGATTGCATCTGTCAGTCCTTGTTCGTTTTCAGAGGTGGTGGTTTGTCATTAAACGTTAACCCTACCACATTTGTCAGAAAATGTCCTCGTCTTCAGGAGAGGAAGGATTATGAGGTAAGTGAATGTCATATAATTTGCGGGTTGAGGGCGTGGCCCCTTGTATTATATGGTCAGTACCTATTTCAGATTTCATTTAGTATTTAATTGCTTTTAAACTTAGGTAGAATTGCTTTAGGTAAAGTTCCAGTATAACTCCGGCGCCTTAACTTTGGTCTATTTTCTTCCAAACCTTCACAAACCCTTTGTATACATATAATACATTAGTAAAAAGTGGCGGACTTAGGTTCGGTTAGGTAAGGTTAGGTAAATCAAGGGCTTAGGGGGTCAGAATAGATTTCATTAATGTGCCGGAGTTATACTGGACCTTTACCTTGCTTTATTAAGCCATTTCCAAATTTGAGGATAAGTTTGTGGAAACAGAGTCACTATATGCAATACAATGACAGGAAAGAAATACTATGTAACTACGATAAATTCTTGCGAGCAAACACAGGCATAGGGAAAAATTATTGAAATTTTTTGGTAAAAGTGGAACACCTACAGTTTTGCGGGCCATACCAATGTTCAAAACCTACCAGTTGATGGCGCTAGGCTCTAACTAGAGAACTGGCGGATGAATACACAACAAAAATGGCGACAATAGGCATATGAAACAATCTTTTACTATCCTAACAAAATACGGAACACCTACAGTTTAGCGGGCCATACCAATGTTCAAAACCTACCAGTAGATGACGATAGGCTCTGACTACAGAACTGACACACAACAAAAATTGGTAACAATAGGCATACGAAACAAGTTTTTACTATCCCAACTAAGAATACTTACCTAACCTCTTAGCCAGGGGGCTTTGCCCCCTGGAACCCCCCATCTTACTAGCCTATCTAAAAATACTTACCTAACCTTCAGTCGAACTACTTACCTGAGTGGAGGGATGAGGTAGTGGAGCGACATGGCCCGCTGAAATGTAAACTACCCAAAAATAATTATTTAACCTCTTAGCTAGGCTTGCCCCCCTGGAACCTCCCTTCATACAGGTTAGGGTCGAACTACTTACGTGAGCGGAGGGGTGAGGTCGTTGAGCGGCATGGCCCGCAAAACTGTAAACTACCTGTAAAAGTTTGCCTTCATACCCCCATCGAGTGAAATTAGGGTGAATTTTTCTCGATTACGCTCGTCTCCCTTTGGAAACAGAAATTTGTTTGAAATATCTGTGATTTCACCTGTCTCCTTTTGGAGATGAAATTTATGTTTTACCTATAGTTTTGAACAAATCACACCATCAAAGCCGTTGGAATTCCAAACCCAACCTAACCTTTTCTGACCGAACTCTCCCGAAAGCGAGCAATTTATGACGATTTTGAAAGTTTTGTTCAAAGCATTTAAAAATCATATGCAAAACATAGTTCTCACCACCATCAAAGATCTACCATAGAAGTAAGTCGAATTACCTTTTGGAAACGAATGGGTGACTTCTGTTCGTAGAATTTTCTTGGAAAGAAGAGTCAACACTTTTCTTGTTATTCTCGTAAAATTTGGAAATACACTGATGATAATGAAAAGAGCACATCACACTCCATCTTACTTTCTCTGTGTCCCATTTATTCTGCAAAATATCATTCAACAAAAGCGATACTTTTTAGTGAAAATGATACACCCTTCCAATACATCATGGGAAGCTAGGAATTATATAATATTGTACTAAGCTAGATATTTAAGGTGTTCATTTCCAAGATGATGTCTTTACTGAAAGTAGTAGAAACACAATACATGGGGTCCCAATTTATCGTTGTTTTGTTTCATGTACTTCTGCTGTTACGTTGAAGGCCAATAAATAATTAATAATTTAAGTTTTCGACCTACCTGGCTGGTGTGGGTAAATTCAAACCTCGCACGCTGAGCAGTCTGTGAGCCTGGCAGAAGAATAGTCAAACGGCATTAATGTATACGTACATACTGTATCAAGTTAATGGATTTATTTATTTATAAATAAATCCATTTAAAGGAAGTAGACTAAATTTTATTCTCAAAATTACTAATACATAGCTGTAAATACGATCATTATTTGAAAAAGTTTGTTGAAGTTGGAAGAGGAATAGTAACATGGCAATGTTGTATTTTATATATACTGCATCAAGTTAATTGTTTTATTTATCTATTTGGTTATTTGAAGGAATTAGACTTAATTTATTTACATTATTACCAAATACATAACTGTAAATACGATCCTTATTCAAAAAAGTTTAATGAGGTTTGCAGAAGAATAGTCACACAGCATTGTTGTACTGCATACGAATATAATGTATCAAGTTAATGGTTTTATTTATCTATTTCTTTATGTATTTGGTTATTTAATGGAATTAGAGTTGATTTTTTTACAATATTACCAAGTACATCAACGTAACTACGATCTTTTTTATGCAAAAAATTGCGTTGTGGTTGGTAGAAGATGTTGCATACGTATATACTGTATCAGGTTAATGGTTTTATTTATTTATTTGGTTATTTGAAGGAATTAGACAGAATTTACGCACAAAATTAGCTATATACATAAATATAAATATGGTCTTTATACAAAAAAGAGTGTTGAGGTTGGCAGAAGAATAGTCACATGTCATTGTTGTACTGGATACTTTTATACTGTATCAAGTTAATGGTTTTATTTATGTATTTGGTTATTTGATGGAATTAGACTTAATTTATCTACAAAATTACCAAATACCGTGGTGACCCCAACCACGGACACCTGTACCTATGAACAAACCAACCCGCGACCAAAATTTGACCACAACCCACAAACAAAGATGTGTTGGCCAACCAGCACAGTACATGCCGAAATCCATCATCTGTACTATTTTAAAGAACAAGGAGATCTTAAAGGCATCTGACGTGGCTAAGGGGGTTAATATATTAATGAAGAAAAGGTCACAGGTGATAGAAGAGGTAGAAATATTATTATTGTTGCGGATAAATGAAAAACAGTTGGTTGGCAATAGTATGAGCAAGGCCATAATATGTGCTAAGGCTTTGCAAATCCACCAAGATTTAGTAGTGAACTCTCCAACTTCTAATGGCGCTAAAGTGGAGGAATATAAAGCCAGTAGAAACTGGTTTGAACTCTCGTAAACGAACTGGGATTTGTAGCGTCATTAAACACAGAGAGGCGGCTAATTCCGACCAAAAAACAATGTATTCCTACGTAAAGGAATTCGCTAAATATTTTGAGAGTGAAGGTTATATCCCGCAACAAGTGTTTAATTGTGATGAAATAGGACTCTTTTTGGAAGAAAATGCTCTAAAGAACCTATATAACTGAAGAGGAGAAATCACTGCATGGCCACAAACCAATGAAGGACAGGCTTACCCGTTTATTGTGCGCTAATGCTAGTGGGGACTGTAAGATGAAGCCTCTTTTAGTTTACTAATCTGAAAATCTGGGTATATTTAAATGCAATAACATATTGAAGGCTAGCCTCCCAGTAATGTGGAGGTCAAATCCAAAGGCTTGGGTCACGAGGATTTTATTCCTAAAGTGGTTGATAGAAGTGTTTGTGCCATCAGTGAAGAACTATCTTGAGGAAATGATTTACTGTGATTACAGTTTTTGCCCGTATCCTGTTGATCTTTTTCTTCCTGATTGTTGTGTAGGAATAATCTTTTATCCAACATTGGATAATGTCACTTTATTTACCATTCTTTGTTGTGTGACTGTATTGCATATGTTATCAAGATATGCTTTTCATCAGTCTTGTGATATTATTACATGTTGCTTTGAGATATACTCTTCAGTCATCTGTGGAAATTACTGAATGTTTAAGGTTACCTTTGCAAAACATGCAATAATACTTTGCTTACACATCTTGCCTAAATAGCAAAGAGGAAATAAAGAAATTTATCTGTGCTTGAACAGTGTTTTAGTAAGCGCATTTTCTTGGTCTTGCTTGTTCTCATTGAATTAAATAGTAACAGATAAAAGCTGATTTTGTATGTTAGTTTTATATGCTAGCTTCTGTGGTATCTGAGGTATAATATGTAAAAACCTTTTATCTTGCAGTTTTCATATGTATAGAATGCTAAATTAGTTTGTTGTGTAAAATTATATTTTGCATCCAGGGCTATAAACGATAAGAGGGGAGATATACTGAATAAAAATATTGGGTGGGAATTTTTTGTTATACAGTAATCCCTTGCTATATCGCGATTCACCTACCACAAATTCAGTGCATCGCGGATTTTATTATTTTTTTTTTGGGGGGGGGGAGAGAGAGAGAGAGAGAGATTGTTACACCAGGACGGGCCAAAAAATAATAAAATAAAACAGCCTTTATCGGGCTTGGGCACGAAGAATACATGAAGTAAAGAGAAACAGATGGAGAGTGTAATGACCTGTCACATGTGTAGGGATTATAAAAGATATGTAATGAATATCCAAGAATATTCAGTGTAACTGGTGCCATGAGCCATCGTAAAAATGCATCTTCCTTTGCAGCTTTCAAAGGCATTCAATATAGTTTTCTTTTGGACAAATGGTTGCTGCTCACACATAAACTAAACTTAATGATTTAATGCAATTTCCCTAAACACTGACCTCTCCATATGTAAACTGATATGGACTTCTCTGTTCTCTAAGTTAAGAACTAATTATTCTCATTGTAAAGAAAACAAATATGGTGATGATGCCGATAATAACGATGCTGTATCGAGTGTTATTATTACTACTTTATTATTAACATTATTGTTAACATTTTTATTACTGCATTATTATATTTAAGGAAAGCTACATTTAATTTAACTGTATGTACTACCCTCTTACTTATTAGTTCAATTACATGTCTAATTATAAGTCACTTTTAATCTTAGAAGAATTACCATTGTACAACAATAGAAATAAATGTTTATTTGTTTGTTTGCCTCCGTTATCAGCTGATGCACCCTCGCACGCTATTTTCCTGATGATATTATATCGAAAGTTTGTTTGCTGTTTGTTCTTAATGCTTTTTTTAAATTTTCTTCATAATATTTGATCGCATTAAGTGGTAGAAGAGGAGGAGGATGTGGGAGAACGAACCTCTAACAGAAACGTTTTGCCGCTTCTGTATCAGCTGATGCTTATCACTATTCAAGCACAATATCCTACTCATAAAATATTTATTTACTCACCATATTTGGGGTTTATCTAATTTTCAAGATTATAGTATTAATATTCCTTGGTTCTAAACATTATTTTATCTTCTTTACATATCGACCATGCTGCACGAAATCTTAAGGTAAACAAAGTCAGCTGAGAGAAAAAGAAAACTATACAATTCGTTACAAAGAAAACGTATGTCGTACTGTGAATAGGAAACTTAAATGAAATACTGTATATATATATATTCTCTACATGCTATTTCCTTGACGATATTATAATGAAAGTTTGTTTGTTTGCTATTTGTTCTTAATGCTTTTTTCAATTCTCTCGATAATATTCGATTGTATTAAGCGGTAGAAGAGGAGGAGGATCCGGGAGAACGAATCTCTATCTGCAAACGTTTTGGTGCATCCGTATCATCTGATACACCCTCGCACGCTATTTCCCTGACGATATTATATCGAAAGTTTGTTTGCTGTTTGTTTTTAATGCTGCTTTTCAGTTCTCTTCATTATATTTGATCGCATTATGCGGGAGAACGAACCTCTATCTGCAAACGTTTTGGCGCTTCCGTATCGGCTTATACACCCTCGCTCGCTATTTCCCTGACGATATTATATTGAAAGTTTGTTTGCTGTTTGTTCTTAATGCTTTTTTTCAATTTTCTTCTTAATATTTGATCGCATTAAGCAGTAGAAGAGGAGGAGGATGCTTGAGAACGAATTTCTATCTGCAAACGTATTGGCACTTCCGTATCAGCTGATACACCCTCGCACTCTATTTCCCTGACAGTATTATATCGCAAGTTTGTTTGCTGTTTGTTCTTAATGTTTTTTTCAATTCTCTTCATAATATTCGATCGCATTAAGCATTCATATCAGCTAATGCTTACTCAGGCACAATATCTTACTCATGAAATATTTATTTACTCTCCCTATTTGGGGTTTATCCAATTTTCAAGATTATTGTATTATTAATATTCCTTGGTTCTAAACATTATTCTGTCTATTCGACCATGCTGCACAAAATCTTAACGCAATTAAAATCAGCTGAGAGAAAAAGGAAAGTTATACAATTCGTTACGAAGAAAATGTATATCGTACTGTACATGGGAAACTTAAATGAAATATATATATATTCTCTACACGCTATTTCCCTGACGATATTATATTGAAAGTCTGTTTGCTGTTTGTTCTTAATGCTTGTTTTCAGTCTTCATAATATCACTTTCATATAAATTTACGCTTGCACGCTGTTATCAATAAAGTAAAGGGTGGTTTGTTAACAGTGCAGGGAGGGTTTATACAGTAAAGGTAAAAATAAATGTAAAATACGTATAATAAATATGGTGCTCCTACTTCGCGATTTTTCACCTAGTGCGGCTGGTCCTGGAACCGAACCCCCGGGATAGATGAGGGAGCACGGTATTTGCTAATTCTGTGTGGGATTCTTGTACACTGTGAGCTTTTCTTGCTTGTCTGGTCAAAGACACTTCTGCCATAATAGAAGACAATTGTTGGAACTTACTTTATTCCATAACAAGAAAAGAAATTTGTGGGATAATAATGGTTTTATTCCCACCAACTCAGTGAGTATAATTAACACAAGTATGGTAATTGTAGTCTGTTAGTAGAATAAAATTGCATCATCAGCTCAGTCAAAGGCCTTAAAAAGAATACTCACCTCCTTTTTTGAATGAACAGGTAGTTATTGCTTTCATGAAGAGAGACAGTGGGTACAGATGTCCTTTTCTTTATAATATATTAATACCATCTTTATTACTGTTTACTTTCAGCACAACAAGACTATCTAGGCCCATATGACTTGACATATGACACATTCACCAAATATGTGTAGCTTAGCTGAGGTGTTGTTTGAACAGACAGAGATCACGGCACAGGAACTGGAGACAGGTAAAGCTGTCAAACGATTTTCGCACCGTCATCGACCTGAAAATGGTAAACTGAAGATTCGTCGTGAGACAGGGCATATCATATGGATTGGATCCACAGGGACATCAGAAGTTATAAGTAAGATACTGTAATACATATGTTGTACCTTATACCTGCTTTATGCCTATGTCCTCTAGATTCCTGTTACATCTACAGTAGTATTTTTTCTTTTTTATTTGGTGCGTATGACTATATGCCATAAATAGTTGTATAATTGTTGCAGTAAGATTATTTTGTTTGGATATGTGTGAACTTGACATAGTGACTTTTGGTTTTTGAACTAACAAGGTTAAAAGATTAATATTTTCCAAATAGAGGATAGTATATTTTTGTAATATATTTTTAACATGGAAGAAGAGCTTTCACTTAGCAATCAATAGTTGCAATGTTTTTGAACTATCATGAGACCCTTAGTGAATTTATTTTTTTGTAATTTGCAGCGTCACTTTTTGACATAAAAGAGGTTCGACATGGAAAAGGCTCTAAAGATTTTGAGAAATGGCCAGAAGAAGCAAGGAGGGAAGACAGAGCAAGATGTTTCATTGTATTTTATGGAAAGGAATTCAAACTCCGAACTCTATCTGTGGCAGGTAAGTTATGAATTGAATTGCAACATTATTTTTATTTAATTATATGATGCAAATATGATTATTTGATGCTCCTTATTTACTTCAAAAAAACGAATTATGACAAATGTACTCAAAGGATGGTATTAAGTTCTATATTGACTTGTATACACATATTCATCTGTAATATAAAAGTTGCCTTTAGGAATAATTAGCTAATAAATGTTTTACTTGTGTTGTATACTAAAAACTTAGTGAAATTTCAAAGTACTTTATTACTGCATTTTCTTAGTATATTTCTTCACATAAGGCTTTATTTAAATTTGTCTTAATTTAAAACCTGATAATTCACCTAATAAATAATTTGGTTTTGATGTTGTATATAACAAATTAATTAAATTTAAATAAGATTGTATACTATATTATCTACACTGTTACAGCTTTAGCCTTGGATGAATGCACTGAGTGGATCAATGGATTGAATTATCTAGTGAGTGAAGCCCATGCTATTCCTTACACTGTTAGATTGGAGAGGTTTCTACGCACCGAATTCTACAACATGGAGAACCATAGAAACAAGTGTGTATTGTCCTGGAATATCATATGTTCATATATATATATATATATATATATATATATATATATATATATATATATATATATATATATATATATATATATATATATATATATATATATATATATATAGTATATATATATATATATATATATATATATATACAGGTATACCTCGGCTTAGGTCGTTTCGAGTTAAGTCATTCTCGATTATACGTCGGTTTTCAAAAAAATATATGGAGAAAAAAAAAAAGTTTACGTCAATATAATGAACTTTACGTCTGTCCGCTACAAATATTGGAATCATAATATCACTAGAAAATCATTAAAAGCACATGAACTCATGTTACTGAACAATAAATAAAAACAAAAGCACATAAAATCATGTTATTGTACAATAAATAAGAATAAAAGCATATAAAATCTTATTAAAATACATACAGTAGTTCCAATATCTACTGCTATTGTTAGCAACTTTACGTCTGTCCGCTACAACTATTGGAATCATAAAACATCACTAGAAAACCATTAAAAGCACCTGAAATCATGTTACTGTACAATAAATAAAAACAGAAGCACATAAAATCATGTTATTGTACAATAAATAAGAATAAAAGCATATAAAATCTTATTAAAATACGTACAGTAGTTCCAATATCTAGCGTTAGGCGTCATCACTTGTCATTCTCGCGAAACCGCTATTGTTAGCATTGTTAGCAACTTTACGTCTGTCCGCTACAAATATTGGAATCATAATATCACTAGAAAACCATTAAAAGCACGTGAAATCATGTTACTGTACAATAAATAAAAACAAAAGCACATAAAATCATGTTATTGTACAATAAATAAGAATAAAAGCATATAAAATCTTATTAAAATACGTAGAGTAGTTCCAATATCTACCGCTATTGTTAGTATTGTTAGCAACTTTACGTCTGTCCGCTACAAATATTGGAATCATAATATCACTAGAAAACCATTAAAAGCACATGAAATCATTTAACTGTACATTAAATAAAAACAAAAGCACATAAAATCATGTTATTGTACAATAAATAAGAATAAAAGCATATAAAATCTTATTAAAATACGTACAGTAGTTCCAATATCTATCGTTAGGCGTCGTCACTCATCATTCCCACGAAACTGCTATTGTTAGCATTGTTAGCTTGAGAGGGAGGTATAGACTTAATCAGCTGCTGATGTTGGCGATCCACAGCCATCTACGTCCGCGATGTAAACCACCAAGTTAAATTTAAAATAAATTAGTTTTTTTATTATTATTATTATTATTATTGCAAAATAATAATAATTTCTGTATTTGTGTTTAACCTTAAAAAAGGCTTTTATTTTATCATGTCATAGCAAACCACAGTCATAAATAGAGCATCTGCGATGTACGGTAAAGATCACCAAATTGTATTCGTAAATTTAATTACCTGTACTTTTTTTTCTGTACTATGCAGTATTAAAAGATAAAATTTATTTGTTTGTAAGCTTAAAATAGATTCTTATTAACCATATATTATTGAAAATTGCATTCATGAATAAAGTACAGAACTAGGAATGGTTATTTTCGGTTTAGTGTAGCCTAGGCTAGCCTAGAGACAAGCTGATTCGATTTAAGTCGTTTTTCGACTTGAGTCGTCTCTCCTGGAACCAATTAACGACGTTGCGTGAGGTATACCTGTGTATATATATATATATATATATATATATATATATATATATATATATATATATATATATATATATATATATATATATATATATACATATACAGTGTTACCCCGGTTATTCGCGTTTCCTGGTTCGCTTTCTCACGCTATCGCGTTTTTTTTTTTTTTTTTTTTTTTTTTTTATAAATTATTATTTTATTTCATGGGTATATGCAAAAATATTAAAATATTACAAAAAAAAAATCTCAGTATTTTCATTTTTTTTTTATTGAGAAAAACATATTTCATTATCTAATTGATAAAAAAAATTATTTCCCAGCCTACGAATAATAAAACAGTAAAAAATAGTAAAAAACATAATTGTAGATAGATAGATATGCTATTGACCACCTCATTTGAAAAGTACAGTATAATCTTTACAAAAGGAATATTTGGTCCAAATTACAATGAATAAATGCAATAGATTTTGTACAATCATCAAATAAGTAGATGAATTTTAAATTAATATACATTGTACTAATAACTGAATGATATACGTACGTACAGTATAACTCACAGTATTGCATCATACGAAATAGCGTTCGATAGCGTACAATGTATTGGGGTCGCAGCTACGTGAGCTAGCATATATATTTATATTTCCAGTAGTTTCATGATTTTATTGATAAAAAAAACGTATTTATAAGCCTAAGAATAATAAAACACTAAAAAATAGTAAAAAACATAAATACTAACAGTATTGCTACTTGTCAAATACGATACCGCTATCAGCGTTTCAGACAAAGACTCGTTCAGTCTAACTCACGTGTGCGCCGTTCACGTTGTGCTTATTAAACGTTTTGCTTGTGTTCGATAGGGTGCAATGTATTGGGGTCAAAGCTACGTGAGCTAGCATATATATTTATATTTCCAGTAGTTTCATTATTTTATTGATAAAAAAAACGTATTTCTTAGCCTAAGAATAATATAACAGTAAAAAATAGTAATAAATATAAATACTAACAGTATTGCAACATGTAAAATACGATACCGCTATCAGCGTTTCGGACAAAGGCTTCCACCATCTTCCATTGTCTCGCCTCACTCGTGTGCGCCATTCACGTTGTGCTTATTATTATTAATATGTTTTGCTTGTGATTTTTTTTACTCGCATATTTTAACCTTTGCAATGCCTCCCAAGCATCCTTCATCTTCTAAGGCTTCTTGTAGTGAGCCTAAGCGGCAAAGGAAAATGTTAACCATTGTAGATAAAGTGAAACTCTTAGATATGTTGAAAGAAGGAAAAAAGTTTTTGGATGTCGGCCGCTATTTTACGTAAACGTAAAAATTATTGTAAAATATGGAACCTATGTATGTCAAGTCATCATCACCTCATTCACGGTAAGTTTTCCTATCACTTTCATAAAAAAATTACGTTGCTTGCTGTTATTTATAATGTAAAGGGTGTTTTTTAACAGTACAGGGAGGGTTTATACAGTGTAAACGTAAAAATACATTAAGATATCTATGTACATATAGGCTAATCCTACTCCGCGGATTTCCTGGTTTGCACCGGGTCCCGGAACCGAACTACCACGATAATTGAGGTAACACTGTATATATATATATATATATATATATATATATATATATATATATATATATATATATATATATATATATATATATATATATATATATATATATATATATATATACTGTTACCTCGCTATTTCACGGTTCACCTATCGCGGATTCAGTGCATCGCGGATTTTTTTTTTTTTTTTTTGGGGGGGGGGGGTTTAGATGATTTTGACACCAGGATGGTCCCAAAAATGATAAAATAAAACAGCCTTTGTCAGACTGTAAAGAGAAACAGAGATGGAGAGTGTAATGACTTGTCATGATGTCTATTCCAATAATGCTCCTTATATCTTATTATTATTACTGGCAACAATAATTTTCCTTTGATGATAATTGTGGAGATTATTATCATTATTATTGTTATTATTATTATTATTATTATTAAGGGCTCATCATTGTTTGTACATCTGTTGGTTTATGTACTTTAATAACTGTGTGCATTGCCCCTCCCTAGTTGGCTGGGACAAAGACAGTGTGGGGGGCTGGATAGAATAGAATGTTAGAGAGAGAGAGAAACATCTTTAATTAACTCTTGTTCATTCAACCAAAACTACATTATTTATTGTAAAAATAATGGTTTAATTACAATTTCGTAATAATAATAATAATCTCCACAATCATCATCAAAGGAAAATTATTGTTGCCAATAATAATAATAATAACAATAATAATAATGATAATAATAATAATAATAAGATCTAAGGAGAATTTTTGGAATAGATATCATGAAAGTAATGCAGAGGTATATTAAAACCCAGCAGAGAGCTGGATATTCATTACACATCTTTTACAATCCCTTCACATCTGACAGGTCATTACACTCTCCATCTCTGTTTCTCTTTACAGCCTGATAAAGGCTGTTTTATTTTATCATTTTTTTGGCCCATCTTGGTGAAAAAAAAAAATTATTTTTTTCTTTTTTAGGTGTTCCTACTTCGCGGAAATTCACTTATTGCGGCCGGTTCCAGAACCGAACCCCCGCAATAAACGAGGGGTCTATATATATATATATATATATATATATATATATATATATATATATATATATATATATATATATATATATATATATATATATATATATATATATATATATATATATATATATATATATATATACAGTGATCCTTCGCTCTATCGCGTTTCTTCCCTCGCGAATTCACTGTATCGGTTCCGGGACCGTCCGCGATAGGTGAATTTCCGCAAAGTAGGATCACCCTATATGTACATAGGTATTTTACATTTATTTCTACGTTTACTGTATAAATCCTCCCTGTACTGTTAACAAACCACCCTTTACTTTATTAATAACAGCGAGCAAGCATAAATTTACATTTTTTTGCATATGAAAGTGATAGGTAAACTTACCGTAAATGAGGTGGCAATGACATGGTATCGTCGAGAAGGTTGCAGAAGGTCACCGAACGAATCATATTATCATCATGTTCTTGTGAGAGTTGTTGGACTGCTTTCACGTGTTCATACATGGCTGCCAGACATTCGAGTGTAAGTCCAGGTTCTTCGATTTCCTCGTGGCTCAGTTATGAAGTGAATTGAATATACAGTACATAGGAAAACCCTTGATCATTATGAAAAATATGGAAGTGGAGAGGCCAAGTATCCTATCAGTGATGTTTTGAAATACAGTAGTACTTTGGACTTTGTACCAACTGGTCTCAATTCAGGTCAGTCTTCAGAAACCAGTTGTGTTCCTTCTCCTTCTATGATGGAGGTGGATGGCATTGAAAACTGTGAAAATGGCACTAATGCTCCCCCAGTAGAAGAAATCTCTTTTAAATCACACGTTAAAGAAGATATGCAGAAGCCGCTTGAATTAAAGAGGAGTCTGTTGAGGCAAAGGAAAAGATACTGATGCTCCCCCGGTAGAGGAAATCTCTTGTAAATCACACGTTAAAGAAGATCTGCAGTACCCGCTTGAAATTAAAGAGGAGTCTGTTAAGGCAAAGTAAATGATGCTGATGCTCCTCCAGTAGAGGAAATCTCTTGTAACTCACACGTTAAAGAAGATCTTGAAGAGCCTCTTGAAATTAAAGAGGGGCCTTTTGAGACATAGGAGACTGTTATCGAAAGAACCCAACCCCTGAAGCACAACATATTAATAAGCATAACGCGAACTGCACACATGTCAGTTAGACTGACGAGTGAGGCGAGACAATGGAAGATGGTGGGAGAACCAAACGTCAATCAGACCCCATGATACAGAACATACAGAAAAACAATTCTGTGATTCGTTGTCTCCCACCCTTTCCGCCAATAGCATTCCTTGTACTATCTCACGTAGGTGTGAGCCTCTGCGTTTTCTAAGACGCCAATACAGTGTACGATATCGTACAGTATTTCACGTGGTTTAATACTGTGAGTGTATATTTTTAAATTTGTTTTTTTTACTATTTTTTACTGTTTTATTACTCTTAGGTAGGAAATACTTATTTTATCATAATAAAAATTTCAATATGTACAAGCTCATGTAGGTGCGACCCTTTTCGTTTTCCGAAACTCTGATACCGGTATCTTATTTTACATACTGTGATTATTTATGTGTTTTACTGTTTTATTACTCTTAAGCTAAGAAATACATTTTTTTATCAATAAAATAATGAAGCTACTGGAAATTTTAATATATGCTAGCTCATGTAGGTGTGACCCTTTGGGTTTTCCGAAACGTTGATGCCGGTATTGTACTTTGTATGGTGCAGAGTTTCATGTTCACATTTATGGTTTTTTACTATTTCTTACTGTTTTATTATTCTTAGGCTTGGAAATACATTTTTGTATCAATAAAATAATGAAAATTTTTGTTTTCAATGAAATAATGAAAATACTGAAAATTTTTATTTTTTTTAATATTTTCGCATATACCCAGAAAAAAAAATCCACGATAGGTGAACCACGATATAGCGAGGGATTACTGTATATATATATATATATATATATATATATATATATATATATATATATATATATATATATATATATATATATATATATATATATATATATATATATATTCTTCTACAAACTCAAATGTAATTTTTTTCGAGTGACTATTCAACAGGATTACCTCAGAAGACAGGGGGGAGTTATATATTTTTCTCCTTTTCATACTTACGTTCGCGTAGGTACTTGACTAACTTCTTTTTTACTCTCTTTCCTTTTCCTACCCCAAAATACAACTCAGTATCTGTCTTCTGGTCTTCAAATGGCTAGTTTTTGCGGAGAGTTTTGCGTGTAGGCGCTGCTCCTCCCCTGGGTCTTCGGTTTTTGGATCGACTTCATCTCTTTCAAATAGAGGAAACGACTGTGACATTCTTGTTGTCATTTCTTGTGAGTTTACACTCCCTTCTTCATGACCAAACTGAAATAATTGTGACAGACATTATCATGGCTAACACTTCAGCTTTATATTACTGATAAAGCATATTCTTTTGTACAAATAATGTATATACTGCAGCTAGAAAGAAAAATAAAGAATCATTCATAGATTCAGGTCCTTTATCACGTAATATCTATCTCGAAAATCGAATAGTAATCTCGTTGGCGGAGTAGGGAATAAAACAGAAATAAAATAAAATTTGCATCTCAACTATATCTGGGCAGGTGGAATATGACGTTGACTCAAAAATATCTCTGAAAAGACGTCGCAATAACTACCTCACCTCCCATTAAAACAACGATCATATGGCTCTGATTGAGACACGGAGATGCAGGGGAAGAATCCTCGCAGACCCTATCACCATCCTGTTTCCTAACGGACTTTTCACAACTCCACCCACAAGAGCATCCCCCCCATTATACCCCCCAGTCAGTCTTACCCATTCTCTCCCGCACTCGCCACTCTCAAAACTCGCTTTCTTTCTGTACAACTCCCCTTCTGGCCATTTTCTATTTTCCTTCCCCGTCACTATGAAGGAGTTTGTATGTGGGGTGGCTGAGTCAAAGCATTACTACAAGTAACATGACGGAGACCTGCGACCCGAATTTCTTTTAATATTTGTACTATTACTCACTGGATACGAATTACAAGTACTTAGCTATTTTGGGATGCTGCTTGAAGAACGTCACGGCCACAGGCACTGGATGATGGGGTTTTTCTTTCTTCTTGACTCGCTGATTCTCCCCCCCAATGTCGTCCATTTCTCGTAAAATCGACGAATCGCCATCTCCTTGATTGGATCCTGTAACAAATAAGTTCTTTCTAGAGGCGTTTTCTCTCAAAGCCCTGGTCACAGTGCATGGGACAATTCTTACTGCGAGGGACCTTGCCAATACGGGGACGGGGAAGAGGAGTGACTTGTTCGGTAACTTGATACTGTAAGTGTAGTGGGGAGCTGAGGCTTTTTCCCTTGACGTTACTGACTTGCTGCTTGTAAGAGTCTAGAAATTTCTTCTCACTTGAACATTTCTTCCAGAGATGCTTTTTATGTGTTTCTTCTATATTCACAATTCTTTTTCTCGCTGCATCAGTCTTTTCAATGAAAATATAGGCATGGATGCGTCCTGAAGCTGCCACCGGTGACGTATAGTGTATTTCTTACACTATGCTGAATCTATAGGTAGCGAGGTCAGTGAAAGAGATACAACGCTCAGTTTACAGTAATTTATTTACAGAAAACTTGAACTATCTTGTGCCTCAAAGCTCCCATTCCTATAGTTCCAGTCACTCACTATTCCCGCCCCCTGAGGGGAGGTTGCTCTGAACGTAAGTTCTACCCCCGGCAAGTACGACTTCAGACTAACTGACCTGGGCTCTGTATTCCGTCTTGTGGAGGTGGGTTTCTGAGTGCGCACTCTGCCCTTTAGCGGCTATAGCATCTATATGAGATGCCGTACGACAGAATAACACAAAGAAAAGTTCTCAGAAGTGCCGCGTATTTTCATTTTAACGTAATTTACCAAGTTATTTTCCATACGAAACAATGATAATGGGCATAGCTCGTTCCACAACCGTCTATAGACACATTATACCAAAGATATAAGATAACTAAAGCATATTTTATAAGTACATAACAAATTAGAAAAACCTATGGTTATTTATAGTATAAAAGATATAAAGATTTACTGTACAGTAAACAAATTAATGCACTCTATTATGCAGTGAGCAACAGGCATACGTTGGGACGTGCATGGTGGCGGTGAGCACGAGGATGCAAATGTTTTGCTGCCTCCGTAACAGCTGATGCACCCTCGCACGCTATTTCCCTGACGATATTATATCGAAAGTTTGTTTGCTGTTTGTTCTTAATACTTTTTTTCAATTTTCTTCATAATATTCAATTGCATTAAGCGGTAGAAGAGGAGGAGGGTGCGGGAGAACGAACCTCTAGCGGCAAACGTTTTGTCGCTTCCGTATCAGCTGATGCTTATCACTATTCAGGCACAATATCGTACTCATAAAATATTTATTTGCTCACTCTATATGGGGTTTATGTATTTTTCAAGATTATAGTATTACATATTAATATTCTTTAGTTCTAAACTTTATTCTATCTTCTTTACATATCGACCATGCTGCATGAAATCTAAACGTAAACAAAGCCAGCTGAGAGAAAAATAAAACTATACAATTCATTACAAAGAAAATGTATATCGTACTGTACATGGGAAACTTAAATGAAATATATATATTCTCTCCTCGCTATGTCCCTGATGATATTATATCGAAAGTTTGTTTGCTGTATGTTCGTAATGTTTTTTTTCAATTTTCTTCATAATATTCGATCGCATTAAGCAGTAGAAGAGGAGGAAGATGCAGGAGAACGAACCTCTATCCACAAACGTTTTGCCACTTCTGTATCAGCTGATGCACCCTCGCACGCTATTTCCCTGATGATATTATATCGAAAATTTGTTTGCTATTTATTCTTAGTGCTTTTTTTCAGCTTTCTTCATAATATTCGATCTCATTTAGCGGTAGAAGAGGAGGAGGATGCGAGAGAACGACCCTCTATCCACAAACATTTTGTCACTTCCGTATCAGCTGATGCACCCTCGCACGCTATTTCCCTGACGATATTATATCGAAAATTTGTTTGCTGTTTGTTCTTAATGCTTTTGTTAAATTTTCTTCATAATATTTGATCGCATTAAGTGGTAGAAGAGGAGGATGTGGGAAAAAGAACCTCTATCGGCAAACGTTTTGCCACTTCCGGATCAGCTGATGCACCCTCGCATGCTATTTCCCTGACGATATTATATTGAAAATATGTTTGCTGGTTGTTCTTAATGCTTTTTTTCAATTTTCTTCATAATATCTGATCGCATTAAATGGTAGAAGAGGAGGATGACTGCGAAAAGGTGCCTCTGATTCAGTCGATTTTTTATTAAAATAAAATTTTTCCTTTTTTTGCTTGGGCATTATTTGCGAATGTCATATTTTTTTACTATTATGTTTTAAGGGCATTATTGCAATTTCGCAGTTAAAAAAAATGCGGATAATGCGAACAAGGTGTACACACACACACACACACATATATATATATATATATATATATATATATATATATATATATATATATATATATATATATATATATATATATATATAAATATATAAATAAATATAATATACATACTCACACCTTGTTCACTTTTTCCGCTTTCTTTTTTATCCAAAAAATTGTAATAACGCCCCTAAAAAATAATATTAAAAAAATATGAAATTCGTGAATAACTCCCATGCAAAACAATTAGGAAAAAAAAGTTTCATATTAGTAAATAATCGACCGGGTTGGAGGCACTTTTCCGCCATGCTCCTCCTCTTCTACCACTTAATGCGATCAGATATTATGAAGATAATGGAAAAAAGCATTAAGAGCAAACAGCAAACAAATTTTCGATATAATATCATCAGGGAAATAGCGTGCGAGGGTGCATCACCTGATACGGAAGTAGCAAAATGTTTGCGGATTTAGGTTCCTTGTCCCGCATCCTCCTCCTCTTACCGCTTAATGATACCAAATATTATGAAGAGAATTGAGAAAAAGTATTAAGAACAAACAGCAAACAAATCTTCGATATAATATCATCTGGGATATACGGAAGTGGCAAAACGTTTGTTGACAGAGGTTCATTCTCCCTCATCCTCCTCCTCTTCTACCGCTTAATGCGATCGAATATTATGAAGAAAATTGAAAAAAAGCATTAAAAGAGCAAACAGCAAACAAACTTTCGATATAACATCGTCAGGGAAATAGAGTGAAGAGAATATATATATTTCATTTAAGTTTCCCCGATATACGTTTTCTTTGTAACGAATTGTATAGTTTTCTTTTTTCTCTCAGCTGAGTTTGTTTATGTTTAGATTTCGTGCATCACGGGCGATATTTAAAGAAGATAGAATAATGTTTAGAACCAAGGAATATTAAGATGTAATAATACTATTATCTTGAAAATTAGATAAACCCCAAATAAAGTGAGTAAATAAATATTTTATTAGTAAGAAATTGTGCCTGAATAGTGATAAGCATCAGCTGATAAGGAAGCGGCAAAACGTATGCCGAAAGAGGTTCGTTCTCCCGCATCCTCCTCCTCTTCTACCGCTTCATGTTATCGAATATCATGAAGAAAATTGAAAAAAAGCATTAATAACAAACAGCAAGCAAACTTTCGATATAATATCGTCAGGGAATAGCTTGCGAGGGTGCATCAGCTGATACGGAGGCGGCAAAACATTTGCATCCATGTGCTCACCGCCACCATGCACGTCCCAGTGTAGCCTGGTACTTACAGCATAATTGCGTGCATTACTTTGTTTACTGTACAGTAAATCTGCATATCTTTTATAATGTACACTATTTGCATGTTAATATAAATATCTACTGGTCTTTCTGCTTTGTTATGTACTTATAAAATATGTTTTACTTATCTTATATCTTTGATATAGTGTGTCTATGGACGGTTGTGGAACGAGCTATGCCTTTTATAATTGTTTCTTATGATTACGCGAAAATTATTATATGCGGCACTTCTGAGAACCTATCTCCGCGTTCTTCTAAGAACTAGGTGTAGAGTGCTCCCTCGTTTATAGTAGGGGCTGGGTTCCGGGACCGGCCGCAATAGGTGAAAAACCGCAGAGTAGGAGCACCATATTTAAAAAAAAATATATATATATATCTTGACACTAGGATGGGCCAAAAATTAATAAAATAAAACAGCCTTTATTGGGCCTAGGCACGAAGAATACATAAAGTAAAGAGAAACAGAGATGGAGAGTGTAAAAAAAAAAAAAAAATTATTGTCACACCAGGACGGGCCAAAAATTATAAGATAAAACAGCCTTTATTGGGCCTGGGCATGAAGAATACATAAAGTAAAGAGAAACAGAGATTGAGAGAGTAATGACCTGTCAGACATGAAGGGATTATAAAAGATGTGTAATGAAGATTCAATTCTCTGCTGGGTTTTAATATAAATCTGCATTACCATCATGTTGTCTATTCCAAAAATTCTCCTTAGATCTTATTATTATTATTACTATTATTATTATTGTTATTATTATTTTCATTTTTCATTTGATGATGATTGTGGAGATTATTATGATTATTATTACTATTATAGTATATACATAGGTATTTTACATTTATTTTTACCACTGCTGTATAAACTCTCCCCTCACTGTTAACAAACCACCCTTTACTTTATTTATAACAGCACACAAGCGTAAATTTATATGAATGTGATATAAAGATTGAAAAAAGTATTAAGAACAAACAAAGTTTCGATATAATATCGTCTGGGAAATAGCGTGTAGAGAATATATATATTTCATTTAAGTTTCCCATGTACAGTACGATATACGTATTCTTTGTAACTAATTGTATACGTTTTCTTTTTCTCTCAGCTGACTTTGTTTACCTTAAGATTTCGTGCAGCATGGTTAGTAGATAGAATAATGTTTAGAACCAAGGTATATTACTAATACTATAATCTTGAAAATTAGATAAATCCTAAGTAGGTTGAGTAAATAGATATTTTATGAGTAAGATATTGTTCCTGAATAAGCATCAGCTGATACGGAAGCGGCTAAATGTTTTGGTTAGTGGTTCGTTCTCCCGCATCCTCCTCCTCTTCTACTGCTTAATGCAATAGAATATTATGAAGAGAATTGAAAAAACGCCTTAAGAACAAACAGCAAACAAACTTTCGATATAATATCGTCAGGGAAATAGCGCACGGGTGTGTTATCAGCTGATACAGAAGCGCCAAAACGTTTGCAGATAGAGGTTCGTTCTCCCGCATCCTCCTCCTCTTCTGCCGCTTAATGCGCAGAATATTATGAAGAGAATTGAAAAAAAGCATTAAGAACAAACGGCAAAAAAATTTTCAATATAATATCGCCAGGGAAATAGCGTGCGATTGTGTATCAGCTGATATGGAAGCGCCAAAATGTTTGCAGATAGAGGTTTGTTCTCCCGCATCCTCCTCCTCTTTTACCACTTAATGTGATTGAATATTATGAGGAGAATTGAAAAAAAGCATTAAGATCAAACAGCAAACAAATTTGTGATATAATATCATCAGGGAAATAGCGTGTGAGGGTGTATCAGCTGATACGGAAGCGCCAGAACATTTGCAGATAGAAGTTCGTTCTCCCGCATCCTCTTCCTTTTCTACCGCTTAATGCGATCAAATGTTATGAAGAGAATTGAAAAAAAGCATTAAGAACAAACAGCAAACAAACTTTCGATATAATATCGTCAGAGAAATAGAGGGTGTATCAGCTAATAGGGAAGTGTCAAAACGTTTGCAGATAGAGGTTCGTTCTCCCGCATTCTCCTCCTCTTCTACTGCTTAATGCAATCGAATATTATGAAGAGAATTAAAAAAAATGCATTAATAACAAACATAAAACAAACTTTCGATATAATATCGTCAGGGAAATAGCATGCGAGGTGTATCAGCTGATACGGAAGCGCCAAAACGTTTGCAGATAGAGGTTTGTTCTCCCGCATCCTCCTCCTCTTCTAATGCTTAATGCGATCGAATATTATGAAGAGAATTGAAAAAAGCATTAAGAACAAACAGCAAACAAACTTTCAATATAATATCGTCATGGAAATAGCGTGAGAGGGTGTATCAACTGATATGGAAGCGCCAAAGCGTTTGCAGATAGCGGTTCGTTCTCTCGCAACCTCCTCCTCTTCTACTGCTTAATGCGATTGAACATTATGAAGAGAATTGCAAAAAAGCATTAAGAACTAACAGCAAACAACTTGCGATATAATATTGTCAGGGAAATAGCATGTGAGGGTGTATCAGCTGATACGGAAGTGCCAACGTGTTTGTAGATAGAGGTTCGTTCTCCCGCATCCTCCTCCTCTTGTACCACTTAATGCGATTGAATGTTATGAAGAGAATTGAAAAAGAGCGGTAAGAACTAATAGCAAACAAACTTTCTATATAATAGCGTCAGGAAAATAGCGTGTGAGTGTGTATCAGCTGATACGGAAACGCCAAAGCGTTTGCGGATAGAGGTTCGTCCTCTCGTATTCTCCTCATTTTCTACCGCTTAATGCAATTTAAATATTATAAAGAGAATTGTAAAAAAGTATTAAGAACAAATAGCAAACAAATTTTCGATATAATAACGTCAGGAAAATAGCGTCTACAGAATATATATATATTTTCATTTAAGTTTCCCATGTACAGTACGATATACATTTTCTTTGTAACGAATTGTTTAGTTTTCTTTTTCTCTCAGCTGACTTGTTTACTTTAAGATTTTGCGCAGCATGGTCGATATGTAAAGAAGATAGAATAATGTTAGAACCATGGAATATTAATAATACTATAATCATGAAAATTAGATAAACCCCAAATAGGGTGAGTAAATAAATATTTATGAGTAAGATATTGTGCCTGAATAGTGATAAGCATCAGCTGATACGGAAGCGTTAGAACGTTTGCGGATAGAGGTTCGTTCTCCCGCATCCTCCTCCTCTTCTACCGCTTAATGCGATCGAATATTATGAAGAAAATTGAAAAAAGCATTAAGAACAAACAGTAAGCAAACTTTCGATATAATATCGCCATGGAAATACCCTGCGAGGGTGCATCAGCTGATACGGAAGTGGCAAAACGTTTGCCGATAGTGGTTCGTTCTCCCGCATCCTCCTCCTCTTCTACTGCATCATGCGATCGAATATTATGAGGAGAATTGAAAAAAAGCATTAAGAACAAACCGCAAAGAAACTTTTGATATAGTATTGTCAGGGAAATAGCATGTAGAGAATATATATATTTCATTTTTAGTTTCCTATGTACAGTACGATATACGTTTTCTTTGTACGAATTGTATAGTTTTCTTTTTCTCTCAGCTGAGTTTGTTTATGTTAAGATTTCATGCAGCATGGTCGATATGTAAAGAAGATAGAATGATGTTTAGAACCAAGGAATATTAATAAAATACTATAATCATGAAAATTAGATAAACCCCTAATAGAGTGAGTAAATAAATATTTTATGAGTAAAATATTGTGTCTGAATTGTGATAATCATCAGCTGATACGAAAGCGGCAAAACATTTGCTGATAAAGGTTCGTTTTCTCATATCCTCCTCTTCTTCTACCGCTTAATGCGATTGAATATTGTGAAGAGAATTGGAAAAAAAGCACTAAGAACAAATAGCAAACAAACTTTTGATATAATATTGTCAGGGAAATAGCATGCAAGGTGCATCAGCTGATACGGAGGCGGCAAAACGTTATTTATATAACATGCAAATAGTGTACAGTATAAAAGATATACAGATTTACTGTAGAGTAATCAAATTAATGCACTCTATTATGCGGTGGGCAACAGGCATACACTGGGACATGCATGGTGGCCAGACACACTATACCAAAGATATAAGATAAGTAAAAAATATTTTATAAATACATAACAAAGCAGAAAGACATGTAGTTATATCCTGTCATTGTGTTGCATTTTACATTAATTTGACTTAGATAATTAGCGTTTGTATACGAAAACTTCATCATTAGGGATGGAAGCAAGTGTTGGAAGAGTGGTAGCAGGTGTTGGGGTGAGCTCATCTGATTCATTCTCCCTTTAAGGGTACACCCTTGATTGGGAGGGGGGGAGAGGACGATTTTCTGTTTTACCCATTTTTGACAACTTTAACGTGTGCTGGTGCCAGATGTAAAAGGGAAGGGGCTCTATCTAAACTATAAACAGCAAAAAACTGCCCTTTTATGTAAGTATTCGTAGTAAAATAATGTCATAAATGACGATGTTTTGATATCCTTTCGTTGTGTTGCATTTTACATCAATTTGACTTAGATAATCAGCATTTCTATGCGATAACTTCGTCATTAGGGATGGAAACGAGTGTTGGAGAGTGGTACGAGGTGTTGTGGTGAGCTCATCTGATTCAGTCGCCCTTTAAGTGAAAAGTATCTATGCCCATTATCATTGTTTCTTATGGAAAATGATTCGTTACATTACGCGATTTTTACATTGCAAGTCACTTCTGAGAACCTATCTTCTCGTTATTCCAAGAACTGGGTGTATTTTATATATATATATATATATATATATATATATATATATATATATATATATATATATATATATATATATATATATATATATATATATATATATATATATATATATATATATATATATATATAGTTCTCAGAATAACGCGGAGATAGGCTCTCAGAAGTGACGGGTAAATGGAAAATCGCGTGAAAAAACGAGTTATTTTCCATAGGAAACAATGATAAAGGGCATAGCTCGTTACACAACCATCCATAGACACACTATACCAAAGATATAAGATAAGTAAAACATATTTTATAAGTACATAACAAAGCAGAAAGACCTGTAGTTATTTATATTAACATGCAAATAGTGTACAGTATAAAGTGTATACAGATTTACTGTACAGTAAACAAATTAATGCACTCTATTATGCCATTAGCAACAGGCTTACACTTGGACATGCATGGTGGCCAGACACACTATACCTAAGATATAAGATAAGTAAAACACATTTTATAAGTACATAACTAAGCAGAAAGACCTGTAGTTATTTATATTAACATGCAAATATTGTACCGTATATAAGATATACAGATTTGCTGTACAGTAAACAAATTAATGCACTTTATTTTGCCATTGGCAACAGGCTTACACTGGGACGTGCATGGTGGCCATACACACTATGCCAAAGATATAAGATAAGTAAAGCATATTTTATAAGTACATAACAAAGCAGAAAGACCTGTAGTTATTTATATTAACATGCAAATAATGTACAATATAAAAGATATACAGATTTAGTGTACAGTAAACAAATTAATGCACTCTATCATGCCGTTGGCAACAGGCTTACACTGGGACGTGCGTGGTGGCCAAACACACTATACCAAAGATATAAGATAAGTAAATCATATTTTATAAGTACCGGTACATAACAAAGCAGAAAGACCTGTAGTTATTCATATTAACATGCAAATAGTGTACCGTATAAAAGATATACAGATTTACTGTACAGTAAACAAATTAATGCACTCTATTATGCTGTTGGCAACAGGCTTACACTGGGACATGCATGGTGTCCGCTGTTACCAGATAAAGCGGATGTTTTTATTTTCAAATGTATGGTACATTTTAAGATATTATATTAATTACAAGATGGTAGTACACCTAGTTCTCAGAATAAAGCCTAGATAGGTTCTCAGAAGTGTCGGGTAAATGGAAAATCGCGTGAAAAAACGAGTTATTTTCCATAGGAAACAATGATAAAGGGCATAGATACGTTCCAAACCTTACATAGACACACCATGCCAAAGATATAAGATCCGTAAAAAACATATTTTATTACTACATAGCAAAGCAGAAAGCCCTGTATCTATTTTTAAGAGTATACAAAAGATATTCATATTCACTTTACAGCTAGAAATTAACATACATTACAATACTTTACTTTATTATGCAGTGGGCAACAGTTATACAGTACACTGGGACATGCATGGTGGCAGTGAGCAAGTAACTTATGTGGTAGAAGAGGAGGAGGATGCAGGAGAACGAACCTCTATCTGCAAATGCATACAAAGATAAAATAAGAATTATAAATAACCAAAGCAAGACTAAAAAACAAAACAAAAAATTATGCAATGCCTAAATCTACCATATGACAGATTAAAAAAACTTAATCTACATTTTCTAGAGAGGCACAGAGTTAAGGGGGATATGATTGAGGTGTATAAATGGTTTAAAGGGATTAACAAGGGTGATATTAATAAAGTTTTAAAAATTCATGATCAAACTAGAACTCGTAATGGGTAATGGATTTAATCTTGATAAATTTAGGTTCAGAAGAGAAATTGGTGAAAATTGGCTTGGTACTACCGTAGAGTATTCCTAGTAGGATAATAAATACCAATACCTTAAACACCTTCAAATGTAGATTAGATAGACATATGACAGAGGTAGGGTGGGTGTATATATAATGTATAATGATGATGATCTTTTCTTATCGTAATCCTCTTTGTACTGGTGGAAGAAGCCTCCGCGGGCGCTTATTTACTATATAATTACTATAATTATTATTATTATTATTATTATTATTTTGTTAAATATAGTAAATAAGCGCCCGCAGAGGCTTCTTCCACCAGTACAAAGAGGATTAAGATAAGAAAAGATCATCATCATTATACATTATATATACACCCACCCTATCGGGTACAATAGAATGTTGGAGAGAGAGAGAGAGAGAGAGAGAGATCTTTAATAAACTCTTGTTCATTCAACCAAAACTACATTATTTATTGTAAAAATAATGTTTAATTACAAATTCGTAATAATAATGATATTAATAATAATGATAATAATAATAATTATAATCTCCACAATCATCATGAAAGGAAAATTATTGTTAAAAATAATAATAATAATAATAATAATAATAATAATAATAAGATCTAAGAAGAATTTTTGGAATAGACATCATGAGAGTAATGCAGAGGTATATTAAAACCCGGAAGAGAGCTGGATATTCATTACACATCTTTTATAATCCCTTCACCTCTGACAGGTCATTTCACTCTCCATCTGTTTCTCTTTACAGCCTGATAAAGGCTGTTTTATTTTATCATTTTTTGGTCCATCCTGGTGTCACCAAAAAAAAAAAAAAAAAAAAAAAAATGGGGGGGGTGCGTTATTCGCGAAATCCGAGTTTTTTACTATTATTTTTGGGGGGGGGGTTATTGCAGTTTCGTGGATAAAAAAATCGTGATAAAAGCCCATTCATATATTCTGGCAACACTGATGGTGGCGGTGAGGATGAAGATACATAAGTTTTGTCACACTTCCGTATCAGCTGATGCACCCTCGCACGCTATTTCTCTGACGATATTATATCGAAAGTATGTTTGCTGTTTGTTCTTAATGCTTTTTTTTCATTTTCCTCATAATATTCGATCTCATTAGACGGTATAAGAGGAGTTGGATGCTGGAGAGCGAACCTCTATCTGCAAACGTTTTGCTACTTCCTAATCAGCTGATGCACCCTCACATGCTATTTCCTTGACAATATTATATTGAAAATATGTTTGCTGCTTGTTCTTAATGCTTTTTTTCAATTTTCTTCATAATAACCGATTGCATTAAGTGGTAGAAGAGAAGGAGGATGGCAGAAAAGTGCCTCCGAGATGGTAAATTTTTTACTAAAATGCAAATTTATTTATTTATTTTTTTTTGCATGGACGTTATTCGTGAATTTCGTATTTGTTTACTATTATTTTTTGGGGCGTTATTGCAATTTTGCGGGGTAAAAAAAAAAACAAAAAAGAAACAAGGTATATATATATATATATATATATATATATATATATATACAGTGTTGCCTCACTTATCGCAGTAGTTCTGTTCCGGGACCCGGCGTGAACCTGGAAATCCGCGGAGTAGAGATCAGCCTATATGTACATAGATATTTTAATGTATTTTTACGTTTACACTGTATAAACCCTCCCTGTACTGTTAAAAAAACACCCTTTACATTATAAATAACAGCAAGCAACATAATTTTTTGATGAAAGTGATAGGAAAACTTACCATGAATGAGGTGATGATGACTTGACATTAATAGGTTCCATATTTTACAATAATTTTTACGTTTACGTAAAATAGCGGCTGACTTCCACAAACTTTTTTCCTTCTTTCAACATATCTAAGAGTTTCACTTTATCTACAATGGTTAACATTTTCCTTTGCCGCTTAGGCTCACTACAAGAAGCCTTAGAAGATGAAGGATGCTTGGGAGGCATTGCAAAGGTTAAAATATGCGAGTAAAAAAATCACAAGCAAAACATATCAATAATAATAAGCACAACATGAATGGCGCACACGAGTGAGGCGAGACAATGGAAGATGGTGGAAGCCTTTGTCCGAAACGCTGATAGCGGTATCGTATTTTACATGTTGCAATACTATTAGTATTTATTTTTTTTACTATTTTTTTACTGTTATATTATTCTTAGGCTAAGAAATACGTTTTTCTTTATCAATAAAATCATGAAACTACTGGAAATATAAATATATATGCTAGCTCACGTAGCTTCGACCCCAATACATTGTACGCTATCGAACACAAGCAAAACATGAGTTATACTGAACGAGTCTTTGTCCAAAACGCTGATAGCGGTATCGTATTTTACATGTTGCAATACTGTTAGTATTTATATTTTTTACTATTTTTTACTGTTTTATTATTCTTAGGCTAATGAATACGTTTTTTTTTATCAATAAAATCATGAAACTACTGGAAATATAAATATATATGCTAGCTCACGTAGCTGCGACCCCAATACATTGTACGCTATCGAACACTATTTCGTATGATGCAATACTGTGAGTTATACTGTACGTACGTATATCATTCACAGTTATTAGTACAATGTATATTAATTTAAAATTCATCTACTTATATGATGATTGTACAAAATCTATTGTATTTATTCACTGTAATTTGGACCAAATATTCCTTTTGTAAAGATTATACTGTACTTTTCAAAAGAGGTGGTCAATAAACGTATCTATCTATCTACATTTATGTTTTTTACTATATTTTACTGTTTTATTATTCGTAGGCTGGGAAATAATTTTTTTTTTATCAGTTAGATAATGAAATGTTTTTTTTTCAATAAAAGAAAAATGAAAATACTTAGAATTTTTTTTTTTAATTTAATATTTTTGCTTATACCCATGAAATAAAATAATAATTTATAAAAAAAAAAAAAGCGATAGAGTGAGAAAGCGAACCAGAAAGCGCGAATAACTGGGGTAACACTGTATATATATATATATATATATATATATATATATATATATATATATATATATATATATATATATATATATATATATATATATATATATATATATATATATATATATATATATATATATATATATATATATTCAGTGTTCCCCCGGTTATTTGCGTTTCTTGGTTCGCGTTCTCACTGTATTGCGGTTTTTTTTTTTTTATAAATTATTATTTTATTTTATGGGTATATGCAAAAATATTAAAATATTAAAAAAAAAAATCTCAGTATTTATATTTTTTTTATTGAAAAAAAAACATATTTCGATATCTAATTGATAAAAATAATTTATATCCCAGACTATGAATAATAAAACAGTAAAAAATAGTAAAAAACATAAATTTAGATAGATAGATAGATAGATACGTTTATTGACCACCTCTTTTGAAAAGTACAGTATAATCTTTACAAAAGGAATATTTGGTCCAAATTACAATGAATAAATACAATAGATTTTGTACAATCATCAAATAAGTAAATGAATTTTAAATTAATATACATTGTACTAATAACTGAATGATATACGTACGTACAGTATAACTCACATTATTGCATCATGCGAAATAGTGTTCGATAGCGTACAATGTATTGGGGTCGCAGCTACGTGAGCTAGCATATATATTTATATTTCCAGTAGTTTCATGACTTTATTGATAAAAAAAATTTATTTATTAGCCTAAGAATAATAAAACAGTAAAAAATAGTAAAAAAACATAAATACTAACAGTATTGCAACATGTAAAATATGATACCGCTATCAGCGTCTCAGACAAAGACTCGTTCAGTCTAACTCACGTGTGCGCCGTTCACGTTGTGCTTATTAAACGTTTTGCTTGTGTTCAATAGCGTACAATGTATTGGGGTCGCAGCTACGTGAGCTAGCATATATATTTATATTTCCAGTAGTTTCATGATTTTATTGATAAAAAAGCGTATTTCTTAGCCTAAGAATAATAAAAGTAAAAAATAGTAATAAACATAAATACTAACAGTATTGCAACATGTAAAATACGATACCGCTATCAGCGTTTCGGACAAAGGCTTCCACCATCTTCCATTGTCTCGCCTCACTCGTGTGCGCCATTCACGTTGTGCTTATTATTATTAATATGTTTTGCTTGTGATTTTTTTACTTGCATATTTTAACCTTTGCAATGCCTCCCAAGCATCCTTCATCTTTTAAGGCTTCTTGTAGTGAGCCTAAGCGGCAAAGGAAAATGTTAACCATTGTAGATAAAGTGAAACTCTTAGATATGTTGAAAGAAGGAAAAAAGTTTGTGGATGTCGGCCGCTATTTTACATAAACTTAAAAATTATTGTAAAATACTGTACCTATGTATGTCAAGGAATCATCACCTCATTCACGGTAAGTTTTCCTATAACTTTCATAAAAAATTACGTTGCTTGCTGTTTTTTTATAATGTAAAGGGTGTTTTTTTAACAGTACAGGGAGGGTTTATACAGTGTAAGCGTAAAAATATATTAAAATATCTATGTACATATAGGCTGCTCCTACTCCGCAGATTTACTGGTTCGCGCCGGGTCCCGGAACCGAACTACCGCAGTATTGGGGGGAACACTGTATATATATATATATATATATATATATATATATATATATATATATATATATATATATATATATATATATATATATATATATATATATATATATATATATATATATATATATATATATATATATACACCTTGTTCCTTTTATACGCGATTTTTTTATATGCGAAATTGCAATAACGCCCCCCAAAAATAATAGTAAAAAACTCGGAATTCACGAATAACGCCCCCCCCCCCAAAAAAAAAAAAAAAAAAAAAATTATTTATTTATTTATTTATTTTTTTAAGATTATTGTGACACCAAAAATGAAAAAATAAAACCGCCTTTATCAGGCTGTAAAGAGAAACAGATGAAGAGTGTAATGACCTGTCAGATGTGAAGGGATTATAAAAAATGTGTAATGAATATCCAGCTCTCTGCTGGGTTTTAATATACCTCTGCATTACTCTCATGATGTCTATTCCAATAATTCTCCCTAGATCTTATTATTATTATTATTATTATTATTATTTTTAACAATAATTTTCCTTTGATGATGATTGTGGAGATTATTATTATTATTATTATTATTATTATTATGATTATTATTATTAATATTATTATTAATATCATTATTATTACGAATTTGTAATTAAACCATTATTTTTACAATAAATAATGTAGTTTTGGTTGAATGAACAAGAGTTAATTAAAGATTCTCTCTCTCTCTCTCTCTCTCTCTCTCTCTCTCTCTCTCTCTCTCTCTCTCTCTCTCTCTCTCTCTCTCTCTCTCTCTCTCTCTCTCTCTCTCTCTCTCTCTCTCTCTCTCTCTCTCTCACATTCTATTCTACCCAATAGGGTGGGTGTATATATAATGTATAATGATGATGATCTTTTCTTATCGTAATCCTCTTTGTACTGGTGGAAGAAGCCTCTGCAGGCGCTTATTTGCTATATTTAAAAAAATTAAAAAAAATTCACATAGTAAATTAGTGCCCGCGGAGGCTTCTTCCACCAGTACAAAGAGGATTAAGATAAGAAAAGATCATCATCATTATACATTATATATACACCCACCCTACCTCTGTCATATGTCTATCTAATCTACATATGAAGGTGTCTAAGTAATACAATTCAGAATCTGAATTCCAGATCAAAACTTAGCACGAGGGTCTGCCCCTCTCTTTTTTCTCTCTTACTTTATTTAATTTTCGTGCTCTTCCCTCCAATTCCATTATCTCCTTAAATCCCCTCCCTTTTTTTCCATTTATTATCCTACTAGGAATACTCTACGGTATTACCAAGCCAATTTTCACCAATTTCCCTTCTGAACCTAAATTTATCAAGATTAAATCCATTACCCATTACGAGTTCTGGTTTGATCATGAATGTTTAAAACTTTATTAATATCACCCTTGTTAATCCCTTTAAACCATTTATACACCTCAATCATATCCCCCCTAACTCAGTGCCTCTCTAGAGAATGTAGATTAAGTTTTTTTAATCTGTCATATGGTAGATTTAGGCATTGCAAAATTATTTATTTTTTTCGTTTTTTAGTCTTGATTTGGTTATTTATAATTCTTATTTTATCTTTGTATACATTTGCAGATAGAGGTTCGTTCTCCTGCATCCTCCTTCTCTTCTACCACATAAGTTACTTGCTCACTGCCACCATGCATGTCCCAGTGTACTGTATAACTGTTGCCCACTGCATAATAGAGTAAAGTATAGTAATGTATGTTAATTTCTAGCTGTAAAGTGAATATGAATATCTTTTGTATACTCTTAAAAATAGATACAGGTCTTTCTGCTTTGCTATGTAGTAATAAAATATGTTTTTTACTTATCTTATATCTTTGGCATGGTGTGTCTATGTAAGGTTTGGAATGTATCTGTGTCCTTTATCATTGTTTCCTATGGAAAATAACTCGTTTTTTTCACGCGATTTTCCATTTACCCGACCCTTCTGAGAACCTATCTAGGCATTATTCTGAGAACTAGGTGTATTATATATATATATATATATATATATATATATATATATATATATATATATATATATATATATATATATATATATATATATATATATATATATATATATATAAATTAGTTATCAATTTCGTTACCTTCACTGGCCACCTTCTCAAAGGTGGCCAGTTAAGGTCACGAAATTGATAAGTATTTTATATATATATATATATATATATATATATATATATATATATATATATATATATATATATATATATATATATATATATATATATATATATATATATATATATATATATATATATATATATATATATATATATATATATATATATATATATATATATATATATATATATATATATATATATATATATATATATATATATATATATATATATATATATATATATATATATATATATATATATATATATATATATATATATATATATATATATATATATATATATATATATATATATATATATATATATATATATATATATATATATATTATTTATTTTTTTATTTTTTTATTTAATGGACATATGAAGATTGTATTAATGCAATTACTCACATTGATATTATCATATATCAGTCTTTGATAGGGATATTTTTTGGCTAAGATGTTTTTTGACCTTGGTGTCTTAATTTCATAGAGAAGTATTATCTCCTGTGCAAAGTTTACAAATTTTTATTTTTAAGTGATAGGGGTATCCATATAGTGGTATATAAATTATAAAAGAAGTGTGCATTTCGTATTACTTTTTCATAAAAATCCCTGCTTTTTTGGAACTGATTGTTTTAATTTTCTTTTTTTCTTTAGCGAGATGCCATATTTCGCTGAAGATATCAGGGTGGCCATAGCTGTATGAAATGGATTGACATAGCAAAGCTTTTATAAATACTACCCTTCCTATGCTTTTTTGTTGGTTATATTTTGAATTAAAAAAGTCGGCAACGGAAGGATTTCCACTTCCCTCCTATCCCTCATTCTTTTAGTTGCTCCAATGATACATAAGAAATTCATTTGCAAAACTATTTTTCCTTTATTGCCAGGGAATGTATTGTTTATATATCTATATACATGAGCCTTTTTCCCCTCATAAGGGGAGTGGGTGAGTCAGGACAATATACTATTTGACACTTTAGGAAGTGAAAATACAGAGGAGGGAATTCCCAGTCCCCTTGCTCCTCCCCATTTAGTCAACTCATGCAGGGGAACATGGAGGAAGTAATCTAGCCCCCTCCCTCGGGGGTATATTGTTTTATAACCGCACTACTTTTGTATTGATCAATTCTCTATACAGAATAACTCTGCGAGATGTAAGGACTTTCCTACCCAGGATTCATGTTCGGATGTCCAACAACAGACTGAAAGAAATTTTTGAACGAGTGGATGATGAACGTAGAGGAGAAATTGGATTCGATGAATTTTTTGAACTTATTAACATAATTACTTGGGATAAAGAAGTTGATGTAAGTATTACTTTTTTGAGAATACTGTATAATGAGGATTGTGCTTGTTTGTGTTACTTTATAGTCCCTTCTAATCATGTTAAATAATATTGCCATTATTTGCATTTTGAGAAAAGTAATTTTGTGAATATATAGTAAGTTCTTCAACAAAGCAGTAAATTTTTTAAACTGGGTAACGGTAAAGCGATGAAGTATTTATTGTAAACTGAGTCAGTCTGTGATCAGGTATTGTAAGATACATTTTCAGATACATTTTTTCCGCCATATTTATCATTATTGGCTGTGACTGTCAATATATATATATATTGGAGTCAATTCAGGGGGAATAATTTTTGTCTTCCTCTCAGTAAGAATTCTATTCAGCTTTCACTGATGGCTTCTTACAGCTTCCTCTTTGCCAGATAAGCTGGAAATGAGTAGTGGTATCCATATGTAATATTACTGTGTCAATGCCTCATACTTAACAGAGTACACCATAAGATGTTATGAAACAGTATCTTCATAATGTGTGCTTTTATATCAGCAAAACTGTTTTTCCCACAGCTCAAATGAAAATGTTAACTTAACTTCTGCCTTTTTAAGTTTACCCTTTATAACTCAGTTTTTACTCTGTTCAGAAACTTATGTTCAAATGTGAAAACGATAATGAAAACCTCTTGGAGAGGTACAGCAGTGATATGAGCATAGTCACACTTCAAGAATTTCAAGCGTTTCTCATTGAGCAGCAGCAAGAAGATGAAAACTGCGCTGCCAGGATAATTAAAAATTTTGTTCAAGACAGCCAGCGTGATGTTCAGGAACCTTACTTTTACATTGAAGAGGTAGGCTTACAGTGATTTCATGTAATTTTATGTGTGTGATTGTATATATTTAATATGTCCTGAGAGATATTTATCTCCAGATGAAATTTTTAATATTGCACTTCAGATGATGATTGTACTCTTTATCTTAATATGCACAGCAAATCTCTGTGCTTCCATGTATTATTAAAAACTCTGTTGTTACTTGAGGAGTATTGTAGCAATATGCAGAAAATCATATATTAAAATTCTTGTCTTATTAATTTCCTGTTTACTGCTTCCCTACATGTTTTTTTGTTAAGAGTTACACTGTTCCCCTTGACTAAATATGGAGACGAATAAAAATAATGACCACTGCAGCAGCCATATTAGTTTTCTTGTTGAATATCTGTTGATTTAACACTACCTTGTTAAGGTATGAAATCACCTTTCACACCATAAACTTGATGACATCAGGTATTGTACCAAGTGAGAACCAACTGTGTTGATTTGTAAGAGAATGAAGCACAGAGAGAAAGTCTGGATTCTTTAAGCAGTTTCACTGTTAATAAGGTTGATTATATGCATTCTTTATTCCCTCACAGTTCATGAAATACCTTTTCTCTAAGGAGAATCAATTGTGGGACAGACGATATGATCGAGTTCACCAAGATATGACAAAATCATTTTCTCAGTACTGGATAGCTTCTTCGCATAATACGTAAGTTCTGAATAGAGTGGGAATTTTAAACACATTTAAATAGTTTATATGTTTTTGGTAGATAGCTGCTAAATTTGAGTTTGTGATGTCACCATTTATTAAGTTTCTACTAGTGTAATAATTTTTCAAAGTCTTTCACTTTTTAGAAAGCTTCTGCAGTGCTGTTCCTTAATATTTCTTTTTCATAAGTATCGTATTTTCTGCGAAATTTTACCTTATTGTGAAATAAAAAATAGATTGCTCTAAATTGTTTGATATATGTCGACATTTCAAGCAAAAAATATAATAATGGAAATCAGCTTGTTTGCTATTTAAAAATTGTGAGCCCCATGAATAGCGAGAATCAGTGAGCAATTCCTGTGAAGATGGTAGATATGGCTAACTTAAAACGTGCTAAGCATTGCCTACTCTTTTTATATAGCAAGCTGCTACTTGTTCCGGTTTTAAGTCACGGATTCCCTTTTCAACCAAGGGCTTGGACAGTTGCCTTCCTGTGAAGGACTTGCTTTGGCAGATGTAATCGTTACCCTGAGTGCATGCCCTTGCTAACCACAGGGCGTGAACCCTCGACTTGACGCCTCAGAGTTGCGGACGCTACCGCTTGAGCCACGGTGACTACAGCAAGCTGCTACTAATATTTTATATTAGAATTCATGCATGATTATCTGATTTGACATACTATCATAGAGATTGTGATATACAAATACAAAAAAAATTATTTATCGATACAGGGAAGTCAATATTGTAACACAAAGTGTTTTAACATAAACAATGACGTGCAGAGCCACCAGAACCTAGCGACTTCCCAGAAAATTAATACAAGAAATGATTACATATAAATTTTTTCTTGTCTTGAATTAGCTATTCACTTACTTCATACTATCTCAATGCATACCTGTTGTTAGATGAGTGTATATTCACAGAAACTTTAAATTCGAAACGCCTTTATTTTGGCTTTTTACTGTTAGAGCCAGTGGTAAAAATTTTCTCTGCTAAAAAGTGACAACTGGGCAAGACACATTCTTCAGTTATTTACTTGAAAATTTTGCAGTTAATATGATGCCATCAAAACTGTTAATTCCAGCTGTTTGATGGTGAGAAACGGTAGAGAGATTGTTCCACAATTTGGCACTAGGTGTTGTTGACTTCATTATTCATTTTTTTTTTTTTTATTTGCTGCAAAACAATTGATGAATGTATTTGGTTTATTTTAATTTCAAAAGTGTTGTTACTATAAGCCTATGACAGTTGATAGGGATGATTACCTTTTGAGCTTTGCAAATGATTTGATATATGCTTTAGTGGTATTTATAATAGGTTTTCAACATTTTTTATTATATGTAAATTATGACCAGCTTTAACTGCTCTTGGTAACTGGCTATAGAAAAATTTAGGTTGTTCTGCATGGTCTGTGAGTTATGCTTTATGAGTGGGTGTATCCTTATATATCAAGTATAGGCCTAAAAATACTTCTATCCATTTATTTATACACAAAGGCTTCATTTCCCTTTGTAAAGGGAGTGGCCATGTCAAAGAACAACCTTGACTATCTCTTTTGAAGAAAAATATGAAGGTAGGGATCCCCATCTCTTCACCCCCATACAGTTAATTTTGTGACACGGAGGAACAGAAACAGCATTCGTGTCCCTTGCCAAGGAGAAAGAAAAAGAAAATGCAGAGTAAGAGAGAATGAACTGTAGTAAATAAAGGACCAGTCATTTTCCTTAAGAAACAGTGATAATGGGCATACAGTGCACCCTCGTTTATCGCTGTGATAGGTGAAATTCCGCGAAGTAGGAGCACAATACAGTGTTCCCTCGCTATATCGCGGTTCAATTATCGCGAGTTCAGTGCATTGCGGATTTGTTTTTGGAAAAAAAAAATTATTGGACACCAGGATGGGCCAAATTATTGGACACCAGGATGGGTAAAAAAATAATAAAATAAAACAGCCTTTATCGGGCCTGAGCATGAAGAATACATAAAGTAAAGAGAAACAGAGATGGAGAGTGTAATGACCTGTCAGATGTGAAGGGATTATAAAAGATGTGTAGTAAATATCCAATTCTCTGCTGGGTTTTAATATACCTCCGCATGATTTTCATGATGTCTATTCCAAAAATTCTCCTTAGATCTTATTATTATTTTTTATTATTATTATTATTATTATTTATTGGCGACAAAAATTTTCCTTTGATGATGAGTGTGGAGATTAATATTATTATTTTTATTATTATTATTATTATTATTATTATTATTATTGTTATTATTATTATTATTATTATTGTTGTTATTAAGGGCTCATCATTGTTTGTATGTCTGTTGGTTTATTTACTTTAATAACTGTGTACAGTGCCCCTCCCTAGTTGGCTAGGACAAAAGGAGTTTGGGGGGTTGGGTAGAATAGAATGTTGGAGAGAGAGAGAGGGAGAGAATGTGGAGGGAATCGTTTGGAGTTATGGTGTTAGGG
>JAXCGZ010012136.1:0-2500 GCA_037179515.1 Halocaridina rubra
ACGGAGCGGCGTCGGCGCGTGCTTGTAGGCGCCGCACTTGCTCCTCCAGTTCGAGAATTCTCCGGTGTTTGGCCTCGTCACTCATTTCTTGAATTGGGAGATGTTGGATTTCTGCTTTTGCCATTCTTATTTTCTCTGCACGGGTCTGCACTGGCATTCACCTGTCTCTTCGTATGTTTTTTTTTTTTTTTTTTTTTTTTTTCTCGTGAAGATCCGTACCGCACTGCCACCACTGACGTAGGACTTTTGATTATCCCACCGTACGCCACCACTGACGTAGGGCTTTTATTATTATCCCACCGTACGCCACCACTGACGTAGGGCTTTTATTATTATCCCACCGAGCGTCACCACTGACGTAGGGATTTTCCTCCTACGTATATATACTTATAATTATTAGTACCAGACGGGTACAAGGTAAGAATGGACACGCAGTGAATCCTTTGCTTATATTTATTCTAGAGTACAACACAACTTCGACGCCTCAATGCCCCCACCCTATGACTATCACAATCTATGATCTATTCGTGCCCCTGGCAAAGTTCTAACTAACTGTCTCTGCCCCGGGTGGCTCTTGAAATACCCCCAGGGGCAGGGCGTGGCTTAACATCCAATTCTCCAATGAAATCAGTGAGATCTAGTCCAGCTAATCAACGCCAGGTTCAAAGTGGAATCCCGCCTACTTCCGGGGAGGAGTTATTGGGCATCTCTGCAGGGCATGTACCTGCGTACGAAACACTTGCTTATGTTTCTTGCGGTTTAGGAAATGGCTAACTTCCTGGCCTTTCCTGCCCTTCTCGATGCCAGATCCTAAGTCTCACGGTTCCGGTCATATATCTCCTTGACACTTTCTACAAACATTGTAATAAAATATCTGTGCCCTCGACCAACCGTTACCCCTCAAGATCTGTTACAAGTTTCAGATTCTGGCTTCAGCATGACGGACTGGCTTCAGCATGACGGAAGTCATACGACATATATATATATATATATTATATATATATATATATATATATATATATATATATATATATATATATATATATATATATATATATATATATATATATAATTTAACTCCCAATCTCATTCGGGGCCAAAAATAACCAAAAAAAGCATATTGCATATGTGAAAGCATGAATAATTTTTACCTCGACCGGGACTTGAACGTGGGAATTATTATTACTAATTCCAGGCGCTACCAACTTAGTAATAATAAGTTCCAGGTTCAACTCCCAGTCGGGGTAAAAATGATTCATGTTTTCACATATGTAATGTGCTTGTTTGGTTTTATATATATATATATATATATATATATATATATATATATATATATATATATATATATATATATATATATATATATATATATATATATATATATATATATATATACTTAACTGAAAGCTTGAGTTGATAAGTAAAGATTACTGTGATTTTTTTTTTCTCTCTCTCTCTCTCTCTCTCTCTCTCCTCTCTCTCTCTCTCTCTCTCTCTCTCTCTCTCTCTCTCTCTCTCTCTCTCTCTCTCTCTCTCTCTCTCTCTCTCTCTCTCTCTCTCTCTCTCTCTCTCTTTCTCTCTCTCTCTCTTTCTCATCTCCCGTACATACTAAATATCAGTTTATGAACAAATCGACTTATGGACAGCCTATTGGAAAGTAACTGGTTCGTAATTAGAGGAGTGTCTATACCGGATTTCAGACTCGTATCTGTAAATAAAGTATATTCGATCTCATTCTGGTCATCTGTATGGTAAGTATATTATAGTTCAGACTGCGTATCTGTATGCAAAGTCCATAGGAGTTCACACTCCTTATCTTTGTAAAAAGTATATTGGGGTTCAGATTGTGCATCTGTATATAGAGTACATTGGAGTTCGTATAGCTTATCTGTATAAAAAGTATATTGGAGTTCACACTGCTCATCTGTATATACAGTATTTTTGAGTTCGGACTCGTTATCTATAAAAATAAAATATATTGGAGTTTAGACTGCATGTCTGTATAAGAACTATGTTGGAGTCAAATTGCTTATCTGTATACAGAGTATATTGAAATTCAAACAGCATATCTGTATATAAAGCATATTGGAGTTCAGACTACATATCTGCATAAAGAGTATATTGGAGTTCAGACAGTGGATCTGTATTATATGCCTGTTGGAGCTGAGTCTGTATCTGTATAAAAATTGTATTGGAGCTCAAATTGCGTATCTGTACGAAAAAGTATATTGGACTTCAGACTGCGTTTTTTTTTTTATAAAAAATATATTTGAGTTAAAACTGCGTATCTCTATAAAAATATGTTGGAGGTCAGGCTGCATATCTGTGCACAAATATATTGGCGTTACAGCTGCGTATCTGTACACAAATATATTGGAGTTCAGACTGTGTATCGTTCAAAAAGTATATTGGTATTTAAACTACACATCTGTATATAAAGTATATTAGAGTTCAGACTGTGTATCTGTATAGGAAGTGTATTGGAATATGGACTGCATCT
>JAXCGZ010012136.1:7500-30000 GCA_037179515.1 Halocaridina rubra
GATTCCTTTGTTTTGAAATGCAATCACCATCATTATTTCAATTTTCCTAAATCAAAAGTAATACTGAGTTGTTTTCAGAGTATAACTTTGGAAGGTCACTTTTGATGATGGGTGTAAAGCCAATATCTGTTTCAGACTTGATGCTTTTATTTTTATTTTTTGGTAAGAATGGTGTTTCTAAACTACTTACAAATTATGCCATGTAAAACAATTCCTCCTTTTCGGTATATACCGTATTATTCCTATCGAACTGGTGTCGCGAAATTGGCTTCCTGAATGTGCCACGTGCGGTATTTTGGGCTACCACCCCTCATGTGGTAGCCTTTGCTACTTCAGCAGGAATAGCATCTTCACGGTGACCTTTATTGATGTTTATGTAACTGTGTCCTTATATTGTCTAAATTTGTAGACTGTAAACTTTAAGTTGCAGTTGACCCTATATAATCTCTTGCATTTTTAAAAGCAAATGACTATTTTTGTTTCGTTAGAGATACCTGACCATTCCTGAGTACTATAAATTTTCAGAGGGTCGGGAAAGAGAGATACTGTGAGTGAGTTAAACTTTGGGATCAAAAGCCATATTATACTCAATGTCCTTTTTCAAGCCCTGATCAGTTGGGTTCGTTTGGTGTAGTCAAATGCATCCGGCAGTAGAACTGAGCCAAAACCAGCCTCTCGTCTCCAAGAAACTAGTAAGAAACAGCAACCCACATATGAATAAGAGAATAGCTACCGATGAAGAATATGATATTAGAAATGCAACTCAGATATGAATATCTGTATTATTAGTTTTTAAAACAAGGGAATGTTGACTTAAATATATATAAAATATAATAATTTGCATTGTCACTGATTATGATTGTTAATACTTTGCAAAAAAAGTATTGCTTAAAACTCTGATGTCGTTTAATGGATGTCATGCCTTATGAAAAACGGATTTGGCTTATGAACTAAGAAATTCCTCGATGTCCTTGAAATACTAATCATGGCTATATGGACCATTAAAATTCTTCTCAAGGGCTTTTTCTTTTCCTTAATCGACACGTGTCAAAGAATTGATGGCATCCATATACTGATAACTCTTTCTTTGCCCATTTATTCATTTTGGAGAGTTCACTGCAAGGCTAGTGGAATTCTGTATGAAAAACTGCTTCATCTAAGAAAAGATTTTTCAAGAGTTACAGTAAAGAATACACACACAAGTTTGCTATTAGATGAACTCATTAATACTGACATGTAGTAGTAGTAGTAGTAGTACTAGTAGTAGTAACCGTAAAGAAAATGCTTATGATAGAATATAAATTATTACTTGAGAAAGATGTTCTTTAATATACTATATTATGAAATAGATTTACGAAATGATATCATGTAAATTAAGATAGGAGAGATTATTATTTTCTAGTTAGAATTTAGTAAAAGGAAGTTGCTTGGAGTGTTTTAGTGAAAAGTTGAGTGATATAAGGATTTTAAATGAAAGATATTCATAATTATAGAAAGAAAATTGCACGGCAGTCTTTATATCATTAATATAGAATATAAAGATAATAATAATAATAATAATAATAATAATAATAATAATAATAATAATAATAATAATAATAATAATAATAATTATAAAATCATTATTATTATTATTATTATTATTATTATTATTACTGTTATTATTATTACTGTTATTATTATTATTAATATCATTATTATTATTATTATTATTATTATTATTATTATTATTTTTATTATTATTATTATTATGTGGTATTAGTATATCGTTGCCTGCTGTATACCACTGTCGTATTTTGTAGTTGTACTTCAACGTTGTGTATTAATGTGTACTTTCGCTGCCACCTTTGTCGTATATGATATTAATTATTATTTTCTACACAACAGGCCAAGGCTCACTCGTGCAAGGTGATAGATATGCGATGATACTTAACATCGAATTTATTTAGAAACGACATATTACCTCTAAGCCTCAATGCCCCCGTCCCCTTAACGTAATGTTATCTGTATGGGCGCTAACAATAGTCTACTTCCCTCGCTCGTTGTTTAACCCTTTTTATAACCTCGGGTCATTCCATCATACAAAGAGATGGCGGGCATAGTTCTTGGTCGTGCCTCCACCAATAGTCCAGAGAAGGGGGGAACACCCCCATAACCTATGGTGTGGGGGGCGCCTAAACAATGCCAGTTTTCCCCGTCATTTGAGCGTGGCCTCAGAGAGCACAGAAGCCACGTGGGACATCTACCTCATTATTGTTTGCTTTGAAGAAATTTTTTTTTATTTATTTATTATTTTTTTATAATTGCGGGGTGGGCTTGTTAGTTTGCTAACAAGGTCCATTTGATGTAATTGCTTATTATGTCAATAAATTTTTTGAATTGAATTTCATGGGACACTCATGGGGGTAATATATATACATATACATCAGTTATTATTATTATTATTATTATTATTATTATTCTTATTATTATTATTATTATTAATATATATATATATATATATATATATATATATATATATATATATATATATATATATATATATATATATACACATGAGCAATTTTTCCCTTGTAGTAGGAGTGGCTGAGTCACGGGAAAATACGCTGACTATATGGGAAAGGAAAAACAGAGAAGGGGATTCCCAGTCCCCTCTCTCCACCCCATTTAGTCGACTTTTACAACACGCAGGGGAATATGGAGGAAGAATTTTAGCCCCCCTCGTTCAGAGGGAATATATATATATATATATATATATATATATATATATATATATATATATATATATATATATATATATATATATAATTCTTGAATTCCACAAACAACAGAGTGAGTATTCTTTACATTATATGTTCAACAAAATTTACTCATGGTTGTAGGTCTTAGGTATTTTACATAAATGTATGTTGACATGATCTGGAGTAAATATGATTTATTCTTTCTTCTTAGTAACAAACTACAGCTATTCACTGGCCTTAATGCCACTTGGAGAGCTTTCGTAGAATGCACTCAGTGTGTTATTACTTTTTTCGTCAAAAGTACAGTGGATGAGCATTTGTTTCCACTTATTACAGGCTGACCTCATGAAAAAAAATATTACATCATTGACCTTGCATGATAATGGTGCACTCACTGAAACTGCTGATTTGATGGAGGTTACCACGCAAGGAACGTCTTCTTTGTATCCTCAAATGACACTGGGGAATAATTCCTCTAGACAAGCTACCTTAGAGTATGGACCTAGTGACATCCTGGGTGGATATACCCCCCAATCTACGATGGATAGTGCCTTGTTATCAAAATTAGGTGACTATACTCTAGCACACATGACTTACACACCCACACGTGTATGCATTCTTATTGTCAAAAGGCAATATGTGTGAGTGTATCCTCCACGTGAAGGATATTCTGGTTATATCCCTGAGGCATATCTTTTGATTAAGGAAAATCTCCTAATTGAGTCTTCATTCTAACCCACCTGTTTCCTTTAACCCTTGGTGGGGTAGGTGGCCCTCTGTTGTTGTTCCAGCTGTCAGTGCCATCTGGTAGGGACTGTTACAAAAATATCCGGTTGGTATTACTTGGTCTCATTTACTTATTTCAGTCATATTATATATATATATATATATATATATATATATATATATATATATATATATATATATATATATATATATATATATATTATTAGCTGTTCTTATTACTTCATCTGTCTCCATTCATATATATATATATATATATATATATATATATATATATATATATATATATATATATATATATATATATATATATATATATATATATATATATATAATATATACTTTTTTTCAGTGTTTAAGCAAATAATCATTACATCTTATAATATCCCTTCCCAATAGCTAATATCTATTCTTTTTGCAGTTTCTTTTATATTTTTTTCCTGCTATTATCTCCGTTCTTTCCACGCCCTTGATGTCAACTCAAGTATGGCTAAGTTCTCTTTCGTTTACTCCCTTGACTCTTTTTATTTTGTTTATTTATTAATTTTCTTTATGTATACTTTTCCTTTTCTTTCTTTCTTTTTATTATATGATCGTAATTGTGTTCTACAACTGTAGAAGAAGCTTTTGAGGAATTGGGACCTTCCTTTTATCAACAGCGAAGAAAGGCTAGGTTAGGCTATGTTAGGTTAGTTTAGGTTGGGTTAAAGGTTAGAATTTGATCTTTGACATTAAGCTCAGTTTCTAGCCTAACCTAACCTAACTTTTCTTCACTGTTGATAAAAGGAAGGCCGCGGTTCTTCAGAAACTCCATGAAGTTGACTATGAAGTATTGAATTTCGTTGAAATATTACATGTGCATTTGACTTTAAATCATTTATATAAATAAATGATAGTAATTAATAAAGTCAACATAATGATAAATATAATAAACCGTATTAAGAACTAATTTTTACTGGTCAGAAATATTCCTCGTCAAGTAAGCCTAATCAACTCTGTAAGCTCAGTGTTTACCTTATATTGGATGTGTAGGGTCAGTTGTGAAAGGTATCTTCACTAACACAGGCTACTGTTAAGATCAAAGATGTGAATCCATTCCGTAGCTCTCATGAGCTTTTGTCTGTGTACATTCGACATTTGAGGTTTGTTTGAGAACGATGGGAGAAGCCCATTTATTTTCCACAAAGAAGAAAAGTTAAGATTTTGAATATGTTCATACATGAAGACGTATCCCTGGGAGCACTGTGATCAGTTTCATCTCAAACGATGGCTTGATACCTTAGTTCTGTCTGTCTGTCTGAACTCGTGTGGAAATGAATAAAGCTACCCGATATAACTAAAAGAAAAATGTTGTGGGACAGGCTTATATTTCTTTTTCGAAAGCTTTCGCCCTTCTACATATCTGCTAGTTTACCCAGTAAACCTGCTGAGTCAATAGAGGCTACCACTACGACTACACTTCCAAAAAGAAATTTTTTTCTGAAAAGTAGGAAGGGTTGCAATGCGACTTCATGACTGAAATAATATTCAACAAGCAAGCAGTATGTATTTTTAAACCTGAGCTGGTTCTTTATCCAGCATATGCAGTTCTTATTAATCTCCTTACTTAGATTTCTTTGAAGTTATATAATTCTTCACATGTCAAGTGAGGGAGGATTTAATATTAATTCAGTAATATAAAAATATCTGTGTCAGTAGGGTCTAATATATTTTAGAACAGCCTTGTCTTAACAATAGACTTTGAAGATGCCCCCAGGATTCAAAGGTGTTGTCCAAAGCCAGACTGAATGATATTTAGCAGACTATCTGCGGAGTATGTATATATATATATATATATATATATATATATATATATATATATATATATATATATATATATATTGTTCTATCTATCTACCTTGGCTGTCTCCCCCAATAGGGGGATAGCCAACATAAAAAATGAAACAATATGGGGATTACTTTGCTCTATGGGCAATGACGAGGGAGCTAGCGACCGTTCAGATGGCACTGCTGGAGTGCCACAGCCCATCCTCCCTACTCTTCCACAACCTGCGGTGCTTCATAATTGCCAACTCCCCTACTGTCCCTACCACAGATGCAGCCCGTGGTAACAGCAGATGCCCATCAGGGCTGCGTCACAATCGCTCGCCGCTCATTCCTATTCCTAGCACGCTCACTTGGTTACCTAACATCCATCCTCCATATCATTCTGGGCTCTCCATACTCCATCCATCCACCCAAACCTAGGCCTCCATCTAGCATTTAACCCATCAACTCTCACATTCATCACCTTTTTCAGTAGCCTTTCATCATCCATCCTTACCACATGGCCAAATCATCTCAGAACATTCATATCAACTCTGACTGCAAATTCTCTCCTAACACCCGTTCTTGCTCTCACCACTTCATTCCTAACCCTATCCAACTGAGATACACCAATCATACGACTCAGGCATTTCATATCAAACATATTTAGTTTCCGTCTTTCACTTACTTTCATACCCCATAACTCTGATCCATACATCACAGTTGGCACAACCACTTTCTCATACAAAACTTTCTTAACATTCATTTCCAACCATCTATTCTTCATCACTCCTTTCAACGCACTCAACACTTTACATCTTTCATTCACTCTGTGACACACATCTGCTTCCACTCCACCATTTACAGCTATAACTGAGCCTAAATACTCAAACTGATCAACTTCCTCAAGTGTCTCTCCATTCAACATAACATTCAATCCAGCACCATCCTCATTTCTTGTACACCTCATAACCTTACTCTTTCCCACATTCACTCATAACTTCCTTCTCTCACACACCATTCCAAATTCTGACACTAACTGACACAGCTTCTCCTCTGAATCTGCCACCACCACAGTATCATCTGCAAACAGCAACTGATTCAGCTCCCACTCGTTATCATCCCCATCTACCATTCTCAAACCTCGACCACGCGCTCGCTCATTCACCTCTCTTACGACTCCATCAATGTACAAATTGATCAGCCATGCTGACATCACACATCCCTGTCTCAGTCCCACACTCACTGGCAACCACTCACTCACTTCATTCCCTACCCTAACACAACCTCTACTGCCCTCATACAAACTCTTCACTGCATGCAACACTTTACCATCAATTCCATACAACCTCAAAAATTCCACATTGCCTCTATCAACTCTATCATACACTTTCTCCAGATCTAAAAATGCAAAGTACACATCCTTACCCTTTGCTAAATATTTCTCACATAACTGCCTAACTATAAAAGTCTGATCTATACAACCTCTACCTCTCCTAAAACCACTCTGCACTTCAGCGATCACATTTTCTGTCGTATCCCTAATCCTATTAATCAGTATCCTACCATGCACTTTTCCTACCACGCTCAATAAACTTATACCCCTAAAATTACTGCATTCATACACATCTCCCTTACCTTTGTATAGGGGCACTATACAAGCAATCTCCCATTCCACTGGCACCATTGACAACATAAAGCATATATTAAACACACTCACTAACCATTCCAATGCAGTCACACCCCCTTCTTTCAACATCTCCGCTCTCACACCATCCATTCCAGGTGCTTTACCTGCTTTTGCTTTATGCAATGTCCTTTTCAACTCCTCTCTTGTAATCTCTCTCTCATTTTCATCTCCCATTACTGGCACTTAAACACCCCCCTCTGCCACTATATCTGCCTCTCTATCTTCCTAAACATTCAGCAAGCACTCAAAATATTCTGTCCATCTTTTCCTTGCATCGTTCCCTCTTAACATCTGTCCATTCTCATCTTTCACTGTCTCTTCCATCCTCGATCCACCCTTCCTTACTCTTCTCAATTCTTTCCAAAATTTCTTTTTATTCTCCTCATATGACCTACTAAAATCCTGTCCCCACCTAACATTTGCCAACCTCTTCTCTTCCTCTACCTTCTGCTTGGTTTCCATATTTTTCTCCCTTTATCTTTCATACTTCTCCCTACTGTTACATTGCAGCCATTCCTCAAAAGCCCTCTTTTTCTTTTCCACCTTCATTTTCACCAATTCATTCCACCACTCGCTGCCCCTCCTCATGCCACCTCCTACAAACCTCTTTCCACACACATTACTTGCATGTCCCACAACACATTCTTTCATCAACCCCCATTCCTCCTCTAACTCCCCAACTTCTCTTTCAACCTGTCCTGATATTCCTGTCTCTTCTCTGTCTTTTTCAAGTATTCCACCTTCACCATTTCCCTTCTACATCCCCCCCACTCTATTTCCCCACTCTTTTGCTACTACCACTTTTGCTTCAACCAAAAAATAATCATACATCCCAGCAGCCACACCCCTAAATGCATTCACATCTTTCACTCTACCAATCATGCTCTTTGCTACCAACACATAATCCATCAATGCTCTTTCTTTCACTCTTCCATTTGCAACTTTCATCCATGTGTACTTAATTATTAACTTCTTGAAAAAAAAAAAAAAAAAAAAAAAAAAAAAATATATATATATATATATATATATATATATATATATATATATATATATATATATATATATATATATATATATATATATATATATATATATTCAAAACCCATCGTTTAGCAGAGATGAAAGCTTTGTAAAAGTAGACTTGTTCTCTGCTTCCTTTTCCGTTTTCCTATTTCATTAATCTCCCCAACCTCTTTGACTGCTATAGTTACGGAAAACAACTTGTTTGCCTTGATGATTTTGAATCTTTTGGTGGTTTGTTTTTCTCCTCTGTTTATTCAGACTCTCTCTCTCTCTCTCTCTCTCTCTCTCTCTCTCTCTCTCTCTCTCCTCTCTCTCTCTCTCTCTCTCTCTCTCTCTCTCTCTCTCTCTCTCTCTCTCCAGTGTGGATGAAGAGACGGGGGTTTTTAGCGCCGATCTTCTCAAAACATGAGGTCTCTTTGATGTGTCGCTAAATATAAAGGTAGTGTTTTTAGAATAAAAATAGATATTTGTATTACTCTTACTTTTCATTTTGCAGCTAAGATATTCTGATTACTCAAAAGGCATTTATTTGGTTTATGCAGATTATTTAATACTTTTACAATTTCGCTTTCCCCTATTTTAAATTTAAGTCATTGATTTTTTTTACATTTTATTTTTATTACTAACAGTATATATTTTTCTATGAAATGTATGTACTTGTTTTAACATCTTTGCATTATTGATCTTGTCTATGAAGACGTAGCTTAGAGGTCAAATGAAATTCGCTAAGTTGTTTTCTCTACACTGTATTTCGTATAAGCAAATGATATTTACATGATTGCCATCTTTAGTGTCGTTTGTATAATTGTATATGTTCATACGGTAATTTTCTAAGATATCCAAAGTTAGACATGTGAATAAACATATCTTTTCAGTCTACCGGATAAACACGTATCTCGCACCCTGGATGTCCCGACTTCGTCTCCTCGCGGTGAAACTTGGGCCCGATTTCTTAAACAGTGTAAACCTAGGACACCATATTGTTAGTTAACTAGACACACACAAATGGATAGCATAAACGCATCTGAAGCGGTTCTGTGTATGGCTATGATTCCGTAAGGGATCCTAGTCATAGAGAGAGAGAGAGAGAGAGAGAGAGAGAGAGAGAGAGAGAGAGAGAGAGAGAGAGAGAGAGAGAGAGAGAGAGAGAGTCTGAATAAACAGAGGAGAAAAACAAACCACCAAAAGATTCAGAATCATCAAGGCAAACAAGTTGTTTTCCGTAACTATAGCAGTCAAAGAGGTTGGGGAAATTATGAAATAGGAAAACGGAAAAGGAAGCGGAGAACAAGTCTACTTTTACAAAGCTTTCATCTCTGCTAAACGACGGATTTTGAATATATATATATATATATATATATATATATATATATATATATATATATATATATGTATGTATGTATGTATGTATGTATGTATGTATGTATGTATGTATGTATGTATGTATGTATGTATGTATGTATGTATGTATGTATGTATGTATGTATGTATGTATGTATGTATGTATGTATGTATGTATGTATGTATGTATGTATGTATGTATGTATGTATGTATGTATGTATGTATGTATGTATGTATGTATGTATGTATGTATGTATGTATGTATGTATGTATGTATGTATGTATGTATGTATGTATGTATGTATGTATGTATGTATGTATGTATGTATGTATGTATGTATGTATGTATGTATGTATGTATGTATGTATGTATGTATGTATGTATGTATGTATGTATGTATGTATGTATGTATGTATGTATGTATGTATGTATGTATGTATGTATGTATGTATGTATGTATGTATGTATGTATGTATGTATGTATGTATGTATGTATGTATGTATGTATGTATGTATGTATGTATGTATGTATGTATGTATGTATGTATGTATGTATGTATGTATGCATGCATGCATGCATGCATGCATGCATGCATGCATGCATGTATATATATATATATATATATATATATATATATATATATATATATATATATATATATATATATATATATATATATATATATTTCGCAGATAGTCTGCTAAATATCATTCAATCTGGCTTTGACCAACATCTTTGAACCCTGGGGACATCTTCAAAGTCTATTGTTAAGATAAACATATGACAAGGCTGTCCTCAAATATATTAGACCCTACTGACTTAGATATTTGTATATTACTGAATTAAATTAAATCCTCCCTCACTTGACAGGTAAAGAATTATATAACTTCAAAGAAATCTAAGTAAGGAGATTAATAAGAACTACATATGCTGGAAAAAGAACCAGCTCAGGTTTAAAACTTCTTGCTGATATCTTGGAATATTACGCGGGAAGAAACTCCCATTAGACACTCCCAGAGTCACACACTCTACCCCTGAGCATTCACAGCCCAGATGTAGTATAGTGTAAATGACTAAAATGATAAAATATAAATTCGAATATATTATAAATTATTATGAATGAAAAGCAAAACAATATATTCTTTGTTTTAGAGTCTTTTCGAACCAAAAATATGATAATCGAGAAAACACCTAATTGAGTTTCCCTCCTTTGAAGACTTTAAGGGTGGCTAGAGGTTATAGTGTTCGCTTCCTCCATGTCTTCCTACACGCCAGCCTTTTCCACCTCTCTCCCACCTTTCGATTTTGGAGGTAACAATTTTGGCCGAATGCCCCATATATCTCCCACTCCCCCATTGCTTAGCCTTTTGATATTATATAATACAGTTTCTGGGAAGACAAGCCAGATCATATCCGTACCAGTCTTAGGCCTGGATCAGTGGAGAGGTTGGTGACAATAATAAAAATGCGGGCGTAAAAATTTGGAATAAAAAACCATCGCTAGTTTCCAACAGGCTAGTGAGAACTATGACCCTATAAAAAAGAAGAAGAAGAAGAAGAAGAAGAAGAAGAAGAAGAAGAAGAAGAAGAAGAAGAAGAAGAAGAAGATGCAATTTCCTTTTAACATCTGTTCTTCTGTCGTAAGAGAAGTTGAAGCCATAAAGTGAATTGAAATAGACCATGTGGTGCAGGAGATCAAGTGTGTAATTAATACTCTCCCTCATATTTTCTGGGGCAGGGTGGATGTTTATGGTAGGTGACAACAAGATATATGGCTCGCTTCATAGGCCTCTAGCACCTAGGCGCCAAGTTCTGATAAAGGTCAAAATGGGCCAAAGTTCAAGATATTCCGATGACCACCAAAACACAAACATCCACAAGTACTTATGTACATGACCCTGGAAAATACCCATACAGGCACTCCTTGTTACCCAATAGGCCTGCTTGATTACCACCACCTTCTGCCCAATAGGCCTGCTTGATTAGCCCCACCCAAAAAGGGAGGGACTCCCTTTGGTTCTGTAAGCCTATTGGCTGGTCTGTCCAAGCCTGACATGCCCTGCCATCTTGGTCATACAAGACAGCAAGAGTTAGTCATACACAAAAAGCTCAGTTAAAATATTCCCCGGGGCACGAATAGAATCTTAGGTTTTTATACATAAGGGGAAGGGGGCATTGAGGCGTAAGATATGTGTAATCCCAAATAAACTTAGTTTAAAGTTATTTCTCGCTTGTCCATTTTAACCTCGCACGTTTTTAATTAAGTATAGCTATAGAACAATCTATTATACGACAGTGGTGGCAGCGAGGTATGATTCACGCCGAAATTATTATTAAAGAGACAACTTTTTTATGCCAGTGGAAACTCTTGCGACGAGAAAAAGAATGATGAATATAGAAGAACATATCACCTAGATGGAGGAAATGACTGGAGAGGACAAGGCTCGCTGAATCCCTGAGGCAGCTCAGTCGAGGAGATGAAACTTGGTCGACGGCGACAGTGCCGACAGCGAGACCGACACCTGAAGCGCCGACAAACAGCCTGCCGCTCCGAACCGAGAGACGACACAAGACGACTCTCAGCGGATGCAGGAAACACAGCAGGCCATGCCCCCACCCCGTGCCCTTGTTGGAAAGGCGCCCTGAGTCATAGACTGTTCTTTATACATTGACAGCGTGAATGTGAAAGGCCTCGAACACCCACCCATATTTCCTGAGGCCTAGTTTCTTAATCATCTGGCTCTGCGGATGAGAAGCGCCGAGTGGACCAACGAGTACCACATTAATGAATTGATACAAAGGTGCACCGGATTTGCATCCGACACGGTGGGAGAAGACGAATGGTCGCAGATTAAAAGTAGGGAAACTTTTAAGGAACGATTCCTAAAGTGTTTCACAGTGCGACAGAGTGATGAAACGCTAATAAGCAAAATTAGAAATTGTGCTCGAAGACGTGGAGAACAGTTGAGTTGGTATGCGAAGAGGATTGAATCCCTAAGTAAATTGATGAATGCAATCACCGATAATTTGTATGTGCATCATAGTATTGTACGGAGTGCTCTGCAGAACACCGTTCCACCGAGGTGCCATTTCTTGCTGAAATCTACCATACCGATTCCCGGCATACTACAGCATCTATTGAATTGGTTCGAGAGCCATCACGGACATGGTCTCTTGAAAGAAGAAATCTAGCAGGAGAGGCTCCTAGATGTGACAGCAATCCCCTTCGCGGCGATGGTGAACATTCGAGGGCCAAGGTCCCGAGCCATAGAGAGAGAAAGATGCGGAAATTGTCACAACCTGGGCCACGGATGGGAGCAGTGCGCGCAAACGTGGAGCTCAGGCACGCCCTGCTTCAATTGCCTAGGGTCTGGACATCGGGCAGATGGATGCCCCTCCGAGAGGATGGTACACGATTCATTGCCGTTTAGGAAAAAAAAATGCCATATCCCCAACGACCCCATTGGGAGAACTTCCCTAGCACTCAGCGGTGAGAAGCCGCCGCCCCTCCGGAACCGGAGATATTGGATGTCACCGGGACAGCCCCCCAGCACAGCTAAGTACTTGTAATTTCTGTCTAGTGAGTAATGGGATATTATTGGTAAAAATTGCGGTCGGAGGACTCCGCCACTCTGCTTTGCTAGATACAGGCTCCGCTGTATCGATAATTGATTGTAGTATAATTGTAGAATCCATTACTAAACTAGATAGTACAGTAGTAATAACTACAGTCGGAAATAATACCCTGAACTTTGTTAGAGTTAAAGAGGTAGTGAAACAAGTGATTGCATTTGACGGGTACCCCACAAAATTTAGATGTGCCTTCCTTGTATTGCCTAGGTCAATTATTGAACGGGTGAAAGTAATACTTGGATTTGAGGGCATGGTAAAAATGGGAACAAATATTATTAATAAACGAGGGAAAACTACCGTAACTGTAAACGAGACGGAAGTAATTGCATGTTCCGCTCGCGTTTCAGTGTCTGCATGCCTTTTGAAGGAAGTGAACGATAATTATATCATAGCGCATTGAGAAGAAATAATTGAGTGCGGTACTGCATGTGTCTTGGAAGCTATTACCTCGCGGGTAGTCCCGGGCGGACAAGTCTTATATGTAGAATTAATCGGGGAATATGCTGATTTCTCCTCTAGTATACTGTTAATAATTCCCGATGGGTCGAGGAAGTTAAGAGTCATGTGCATCAATATATCGCTGGTCCCATTAACTATTCCTAGAAACACGAAAATCACCGAATTCAATGAAGTGCTGCAGTGTTACAGTATTAATGTCGTTGGGGTCACAAAGGACCTGGAATGTATCGCAAATTTGCAGGCAATTACGAGAGCATTGAGCACTGCTGAGCATTCTGCTTTCATGACTGAACTTATAGCTAAATATCATGATGTTTTTTTCCTTAGATTTTGACCCCCTTGGGGAGTGCACCCTTATTCCATTCAATATCAATATAGGAAATCGTGCCCCCACCTTTGTAAAACCCTACCGCACTCCCATAGTATACAAGAGAAAATTAGAGGGAAGGGTAGCTGATTTGGAGAAAAAGGGTACATTAGATTATCTAAAGGCCCTTGGCCTAGCCCAACTGCTGTAGTAAAAAAGAAAGATGGTAGCCTTCGGCTGTGCGTAGATTTTCGCAAACTAAATTTAATTTCCGAAGGCAATAAATTCCCCCTCCCTAAAATTGAAGATGTACTGTGTCACATCAGCGGCAATAAGTACTTTACCACTCTCGACCTCCTGGCAGGGTACCACCAGGTAGTCTTAGAGGAGAGGAGTAAAGCCAAGACTGCTTTTTCTGTGAATAATAAACTCTATGAGTACAATCGTCTACCTTTTGGGATAAATAACACCTCCAGTCATTTCAGCAGACTCATGACAGCAGTACTCCTGGGCCTCATCAGTAACGCCGTGCTAGTATATCTAGATGACTTAGTAATAATTGGAAAGACCTTTTAAGAACACACTCGAAACCTTATTTCGGTTTTAGTAACTCTGAGGCAGAATAACCTTCATGTGAAATGATCTAAATAGTTTTTCATAGCGGAAGTGGAATATCTCGGCCACAAATTGTTGTCCGCAGGTGTGGCGGTGTTGCATGATAAAGTAAAAGCCATAGAAAATTTTGCGAGACCAAAAACTTGTAAATATGTTAGATCTTTTCTCGGACTTAACTCGAACTACCATAAATTTATCGAGAAATACGCGGACATTTCCCAGCCCCTAGATAGACTCTGAAATGCGCATCAGATCACCTGGACGCCTGAGCATGAAACTGCATTTGTAGCTTTAAAGAGCACCTTAATGTCTACTCAAGTACTCGCTTATCCTAAATTCGATCAAGAGTTCTATGTCACGTGTGACGCCTCAGACATCACGATTGGTGGAGTAGTATGGCAGATAGACAATGAGAGAAGAGACTGCCCTATTAGTTTCGCTTCACAAGCGCCTACAGACACTGAGCGGTGATACGCGACAATCAAACGAGAGGCACTTGCCATCGTGTTTGTGTTAGAAAAACATAAATATTTCCTCTTTGGATATCCGAAGATTATTCGTAGCGATCATTTACCCTTGAAGTACGTGTATGCAGATCCACTAAATAATCAAAGACTTTCACGATGGTTGTTAAGACTTATGCAGTTTGATATAAAGGGGTTTGAGTTTGTACCTGGAAAAAGTAATAAAGTAGCCGAAGCCCTGAGTAGAGGAATATGGGTGGTCCCAGCCCTGGCCATTACATGTTTGATGAGAAATGCAAGTCATAGAACCGTGGACACAAACCATCCTGCGACTACAGGGGGAGAAATGCCTCCGTCATTACACTATTACGGCAACTTGCTGCCTCTTACCCCCAAGGATGGAATTGGAAACTGAAACAAGCGGAACAAGCTCTTAATTTTGCATATCATAAGTCGATCGGTGACTCCCATTATTTTCTTGTGTTTGGGGAAGACCCCAAGCTTCCTTGGGGCACGTTTGCCCAGCAACAGCAGTTGCCAGTACGCGATATTGAGAGTCTTAGAACGTTTGTTGTAAATGCCACCAGAAAGACATACGAACTTTTGGCGGCCATCCTGGACAAACAAAAAGAGAGGTACGCAAGGGATTATGATATAAGAGGCATGAAGCCAAAGTAGGCGATAGAGTCTACGTAAAAACTGTCAACCGCCAGCATAAATTGTCCCCCTTTTATTTAGGTCCATACCGAGTATTAGAGATAACGCATGATAATATGAAACTTAGAAATTTACACAATGACAAAGTTTGCCACTATCATTCCATTCCAGCTTGGTCATAAAGAAGGAGTGTGAGCTGACAAGAAGCAACAACAAGAATGTCACACAGCCGTTTCCTGTATTTGAAAGAGACGAAATCAATCCAGAAACCGAAGAGACAGGGGAGGAAACGGTGTCCGCCCGCATATCTCCCGGCAAAAGCTAGCCATCTGAAGTCCAGAAGACGAATATTGAGCAGTATTGTGGGTAGGAAAAGAGAGTAAAAAAGGAGGGTAGTTTAATACCTCACCAATCGTAAGGATAGACAAACAGAAAGAAATAACAGCAAGAAATGTATACGTAAAGCTTCCCCCCTGTCTCCTGAGGTAATTCTGTTGAATAGTTACTCAAACGAAGAGTTATTTTGAGTTTCTAGAAAGATATAGCTTTTGTTGTATTATACGATTCCTTAAGAGATTTCTAAACAATTTAAATTTGAGTTCATAGAAGAATATATATATGTTATTCTTTATGTACTATTTCTTAAGATGTTTCGAAACTTAAGCAAAGATAATTTTTTTTAAACGTTGCAAATGAAATATTCTTTTTTTTCTCATTTTATTACTGCATGCACAGCTACAGTTTTTTTTTAGTTTCAATTGAGAGGTGGATATAGCCCTCATGCGATAAACATAAAATTTTAAAGATAATTATTGTTCGCTATTGTTTGTCTTTGTGATATGTAGAAGTACTCCTGTATTAATATAGATTCTTTAAGCTTTTCAGAGTGGATGTGTTGTAAAGAATATATTCTTTCTTTTTCGAGTCATTTGGTGGACCGCACCGCATTCCAAGGCCACCCAGTGACTCTCTCTCTCTCTCTCTTTTGTGTCTTTTGCCCCTTCTGTACTGAAACTTGTTATTTCTTTAAGTTGACAGAGTGTTATAATTATTGATTTTTTTAAATTCTTTTTGCAAATTTGCTATGTGATAAATATGCCCAAGTCTCATTTTGTTTGATACATTTTTGCATGCTAATATTGCATAAATATTGAAGAATTGAAGGTATAACATTGAGAGTTCTTCTGCCACATATTGCAACTGTCTTGGAAAATAGCTAAGCTCCCACTGACAAATTGAGCAACCAGAGGGTTGATGGCTATGCTCCTATATATATGTTATGACAGAAGGAATTCGAATAGTAAAAAAGACTGACCAAAAGAAAGTAATTTAAAATAAGCATTATTATGGGATATAAGTATAGAACTCAGTTCTTTCCTCAAAATGCCAGTACCATTTGTATATTTACTGTTATTCCTGATTTAGTATTATTATTTATATTTTTATTATTATTATTGCCTTTTTGCTAATTATTATTTTCGCAATATCAGCAGTAACCCAATGATTTGTATTTTTATTTTGAATTCATGCTTTTATGCTATTGCAGTCACTGCTAATAATATTTCTATAGTGACTATCCCCAGTATGTCATGAGTTTTTTGATACTTATTTAAAAGTAATATCATGCATAAATAAGCTACTAGGTATTCAGCTACTTCCCAAAGATCGCAAACACCTATCTGAACGGTGTTGATGTAAGTGTATGTACCACCTTATTTTCAAGCAGCCCCGACCTGCAATTTAAATTTTTTTTCTCAAACCAGTCCCTTTACCTATTCGAGAGATTGCAAGCGACTGCAGATGCAGGGGAGGTGAAGTATACCCTTTGAGTGTTGTGTGCAGAGGTCATATCTATTCTTTCTTGCATTTGTAACAGCGATATTAGGCCCTAGTTTCCAGCCCTAGAATCTACTCCAGCCTATGTTCATAGTGCAGATTTTCAGCTGGAGGGAGATGCACCTTCCAGGAGGGGGTGAAGTGAGAGAAGAATGGTCCTAGGACAATTCTTCTCCAGATTCGCAGAGATGCAGGCAGAAGAGGTTCATGGCAGCTATATCGGCGCCCTTCTGTTGTCCGGCCGGTCTCTAGAAAAAGAATTCGTGGTAAGTGGTTAAAACCCGGACCTACCTCACAGTGTAAAGGTGAGGGTTTAACGGAAACAGGTGTAGGAATAAGCTAAAGACCTAGCAATGAGGGGATTTGAGACTGGGGGGGAATGAAAAAAGGGAGATGAAAATCCCTATAATGAAAAAAATGAAAAAAGGGAGGTGAAAATCCCTATAACGAAAAAGTTAAACATGTCCCCAAAGGGAAATAACGTCTTTTCAGCTACATATTCGAACTGATGAAAATGGGAAAGAAAAAGTCCCCACCGTCTGTGGAATTATTTCATGGCCCTAAAAATTATAGTGTCTTTAGCTTTTAAGATTTAAGTTAAGAAAACCTCAATGCCTTCCATAGAATTAAGGTATATGTAGAAAACTATGTAGTATAAGGTTTAATGTAGTGTCATTAAAAAATAGTTGTCATTCATCGATTGTGCATATGTTGATTTCTCTTTTTTTTTCTCACTACGATGATTGGTTTGTGTAATTATTGAATATTTGCAGAGATCATATCCAACTGTATTTTATATTATTTGTGTAACGTAATTATTTGTATTTAGTTTTTCTCCTAAATCATTTTGTCATTGATTAGTAGTTACATATTGTAATTTTGATAATTCAACTTTTTTTTCACTACGTTGATTGTTTTGTTTTATTATTGAATATTTGCAGAGATCATATCCAACTGTATTTTATATCATTGGGTAACGTAATTATTTGTATTTAGTTTCTCTCCTAAATCATTTTGTCATTGATTAGTAGTTACATATTGTAAGTGTGATCATTTAACTTTTTTCTCACTACGATGATTGTTTTGTGTTATTACTGAATAGTTGAAGAGATCATATCCAACTGTATTTTATATTATTTGGATAACGTAACTATTTTTATTTAGTTTCTCTCCTAAATAATTTTGTCATTGAATAGTAGTTTCATATTGTAAATGTGATAATTTAACTTTTTTTTCTCACTGCGATGATTGTTTTGTGTTATTATTGAATAGTTGCAGAGATCATATCCAACTGTATTTTATATTATTTGGGTAATGTAATAGTTTAATTAGTTTTTTCTTAAATAATTTTGCCAATGATTGCTAGCTATATATTGTAATTGGGAATCCTTAATTTTGCTTTTCTTTCTTTAATTAGAATGTTTATTGTAAGGAACATCTTTCTTTGTTGGTCTTTTCCAGAAATCAAAGATTCTGTATGTATTAAGTCCCTTAACAATAGAATCTCTTTCAGAAGAACTTTAGTAAGCATTAAGGAGTATAGTAATTTAGACATTGCTGTAATCTGTTTAGATAATTATATGAAACTGTATGTCTTAGGTCATCAGATTAGATAATTCGGCCCCGTTTTTTTTTTGTTGTAAAATAATGATAGTTAACATATATAAAAAAGGCTTTCAGAAAATGTTTAATGCTTCGTCTAAAATCTAATATTTCAGGGTGGTGGTGGGGAGTCTCTTAAGAAAAGCTGAAGCCATAAAGTGAAATTGAAATAGACCACGTGGTGCAGGAGATCAAGTGTGTAATTGATACTCTACCTCATATTTTCTGGGGCAGGGTGGATGTTTATGGTGGGTGACAAAAAGATATATGGCTCACTCCATAGGCCTCTAGCGCCTAGGCGCCAAGTGCCGATAGATGTCAAAATGGGCCTAAGTTCAAGCTCTTCCCACGACCATCAAAACACAAACATCCACACATATGTATGTACATGCCCCTGGAAAACACCCATACAGGCCCTCCTTGTTACCCAATAGGCCTGCTTGATTAGCACCACTTTCTGCCCAATAGACCTGCTTGATTAGCACCACCCCAAAAGGGGGGGGACTCTCTTTGGTCCTGGAAGCCTATTGGCTGGTCTGTCCAAGCCTGACATGCCCTGCCATCTTGGTCATACAAGAAACCAAGAGTTAGTCATACACAGAGAGCTCAGTTAGAATATTCCCCGGGGCACGAATAAGATCTTAGGTTTTTTTATACATAAGGGGAAGGGGCATTGAGGTGTAAGATACGTATAATCCCAAATAAAATTAGTTTAAAGTTATTTCTCGCTTGTCCATTTTAACCTCACACATTTTTACGTAAGTATAGCTAGAGAATAATCTAGTATACAACAATTCATTGCTCTTCTTTTGGGATTATTTGAGGTTCTATAGCTCCCTTTACTTTTTATATGCTTTAAACAACTCTTGTTGATTACTCGAAATTACAAACTTACATCACAGTTTGTGTCAAGAAGAGGTAGTGACTCGCTCTTTTATTTACTTTGTAGTGTATAAAATACACCACGTGCATTGTCCAAATATTTTTACGTCTGGGTCGGGAAATAGATCAGTTCCATATTTAACGATGATGAACAAATTTTCGTTTAGTTGATGATATCTCACCTCTGTTGCGTTACTCTTTTATGATCCTGAGTAAGCTAGAGGCTGGAGATATGACAGGTATAATTATTTGTTATTTTGGTAAATATTTACGATTTCACTCCGGCTTCCTTTGGAAGTGAAATTTTATGGTTTTCCAATGGTTTTGGATATGTTTTGAATGAATCTGACCTTCAAAACCTTTGATGAATTTTCCAAACCTAGTCTAACTTTACCCTAACCTAGTCTGTTCTAACCTAGCCCAATATCGAGTAATTTACGACACTCTTTAGGGGCAGATTTGTTCAATATACATAAAAATATCTAAAGATCTCCAAACTTACTTGAATAGTATAGATACTCGAGGAAGAGACGGGTGTAGTACTAAAAATATACCATATTTCTACCATCAATTTTAGAAATCACACGATATGGAATTCGAATGCTATGCTATTAAAATGTGCAGTTAACCTCATTATCTGCTAATCTACTGTAGCCTAACTTAACCTAGCTTAACCTGACCTAACCTTCATTCCATATGTTTACGCAATGATTATTAATAGAGGTCCTATTAATATGATGCTTTTCTTATTCTCTACATTCATGTATAATACATTACCTTAACCTGATCTGACTTAAGTTAACCAATATTTCATATCTGTTTATGTGATGGTAAATAACAAATGATAAACTATATAGACACTGCTGCTATAATTTCCGACAGACATGTACGTCACGCTATTCAGAATAAATGTCACTGTTAGACAGCATACTATAGTAACATCAAAATCGAAATCCCAGTCAGATACCCTCTATCTATCTCAATCTTGAGACTACTTTTCCCCCTTACCAGGTTTCTCATACTGCCCCTCCACCATCACTCATTCCAAATCTTTTATTGTTCTGTCCCTACCTCCCTTTCCTCCCCCAGGTCACCAGAATTATGAAGGTGATTTTTGTAGGTTTAGGAGATGGTAAAATAGAGCGATAGAAGTCCATTTGCCAGACCAGCATTTTTCCAAGAAAGGGAGTTGATGGTGGAACTCTCTCTCTCTCTCTCTCTCTCTCTCTCTCTCTCTCTCTCTCTCTCTCTCTCTCTCTCTCATGTAATGTGTCCGCATCCATTTACCCCATCCCATACCCCTAAAATATTGGAGGGTGGAATGAAATGGGTAAAAATGACTCGCACTTGTCTTCTTTAATGTTGGGAGAATGGAAAGTGTTAATTTCTCTCCCTAAAACCATGAGATGTATTGTCTTCTTCTTGTGTTTAAAAACAGGATTAATACTTTGTATAATATGATTTTACTTTATTTTTTTAATATTAAGCATTGAAGGGGACGCAGAGTAAACTTTTGTATTTTATACAATTTATTTTACATAAACATCAGATAAATCAACGTTACACCAATAGAATTATTTCATATAGAGGTTGAAAAACTTTTACGTCAGCTGTTGTTGCTCTTGTTGTTTGTCACTTTATGTGGTACGAGTAATCCCCCATTCGAATGAGGTTGGACATAGGTTGGAGTTGGGGGGCTAAGGCCGCATACCATTATTAACATCGAACACGTTTTTGCCACTTTCCGAGATGAGTACTCTAGCTACTGCGCTACCGTGACCATACTGTACCCTCATTTTCTACTCTTGATTTTCTTCTTTACTTCTTTATTTCCTCGAGCTCCTAAAAGCATGGAAAGGAATGCTAATGATTGGGATCAGAAATGGATTCCGGTTGAAAAAAACCATGACCCAAGCCCATCAGGCGGTCCATGAAATATTGAATTCCAAGCCTCTAAGTGTACCCCACCACCACATTTACCCTGGCACTTCTAGGGTGTACTCTGACAGTCAGCTGAGTTAAAACGGTCTACCGAAGATAGCACGATGCTATATACATCATGAAGGCAGTAGTCGAGAGATACTTTACAAGCCTTTATAAAGGTTCGAACTAAGGATTTCATGAATATCGGAGGGGCATTGATCCAGTGTATAACCGAAGGGTCATGATATCATTCCTGTGCAGCACAAGGCTATGTCAGGGATCAATATGACCCTTAAGATGGAATTAAAGAGTAGATTTTGATGGTAATATCTTGCAGGATGATGAAAACTCAACCGATCTTCTCTCTCTCTCTCTCTCTCTCTCTCTCTCTCTCTCTCTCTCTCTCTCTCTCTCTCTCTCTCTCTCTCTCTCTCTCTCTCTCTCTCTCTCTCTCTCTCTCTCTCTCTCTCTCTCTCTCTCTCTCTCTCTCTCTCTCTCTCTCTCTCTTTATATATATTATATATATATATATATATATATATATATATATATATATATATATATCTCATTGTAACTAAACTATATATTGTATGTATTTATAGTTATCTTATTTAGAAAATTTGCCTTTTTATTTTCATTTTCTCTTTGTCCTTCCATATATCTCTACAATTACCAGTCTCTCCATTTCACCCTACAGGATGGTCACACTCTTCAAAGTGAAATATTTTTCCCTTCACTTGCAATTTCATATTTCATTTGTATTTTTTATCTTCC
>JAXCGZ010012136.1:32500-39706 GCA_037179515.1 Halocaridina rubra
ATATATATATATATATATATATATATATATATATATATATATATATATATATATATATATATATAACACCCTTTTGCCCCTATAGCAATTATTAATATTTAATGTTATAATTATTGTAACTTATGAAATGATTACCAAAAAAAGAAAAAAAGAGAAGTTTTTTTTATGAATTTGATCGTTAGAATGATAATTATTTATTACGTGTTTCTTATATTTATTACACAGGATCCCGAGGGCTGGTCTGAATGGTCTGAGTGGTCCAAATGCTCCCGGACTTGTGATGGTGGGGCTGCTGTGCAATCCCGGCGATGTCTCCACTACGCTGGCTGCCGTGGGGATTCTGTCAGGTACTGTTCTCTTCTTATTTCTCTTTACTGTTTATGTCACTAGTAGTCTCCATTTAGGGGTGGACAAAGATGGAGTGAAACTGGGAAATTAAGGCTGGTTGGATGCCTTTTAGTATCGCCAAGCCTTGGGCTTGAACGCAGGTTCATTTCTTTCCGAGTCGGGCACTCTACCCATAAAACTACGGTGGACTCCTCTCTATTTAATATACCTTATATGTATTATTATTATTATTATTATTATTATTATTATTATTATTATTATTATTAGTAGTAGTAGTAGTAGTAGTATTATTATTATTATTGTTATTATTATTTTGGGAACATATACAAATCATCTATTTTTCATTAAAATATTAAATGTTTGGAAGATAAAAGATAATTTTTTCTTATTTAACAATATTCACTAAATTGTAATAAGTTTTTCATTTTATATGATGCATCATAAACATCACGCGAATTTTTTTGTTTTTTGAAAAATCGAAAAATTATCATTTAGCATTTATGTTAGATAAGCTGGACATGTGTCCATATTGGTCATAAATGTTATGGCAAATGGTAATCCCTTAAGTCTCACTTGCTGTGTTTGGACAGCTGTTCCTACCAACACTGACTTGCTGTGCAGTGATTGCGTAATCTGTGTATGTATGTATGTATGTATGTATGTATGTATGTATGCATGTATGTATGTATGTATGTATGTAAGCATGTACAACGTAAAAATATTCATAAACTAATATATTATTGCTATAACTCCATTATCACCATTTATTCATATTCTCCTATGTACAATGTAAAGTCATTGTGTTATGTGTTTTCCCCACTATCAGTTATTTTCGTTTCGTATATAATATCCCATATTAAATATAGCTTAATGAATGTAAGTAGATTATAATGTAGTTTAAGTTTTGTGTAAATCCCTGTTAGTGTTAACATTTCTCATTCTATGTCTATTACTTTCCAAGGTACAAATTATGCAACCTCGACCCATGTGGTGCCAACAGCAAAGATTTCAGAGCTATCCAGTGCTCAGAGTACGACGGCCTCCCCCATGAAGGTTCTGTCTTCGAGTGGGAACCCGCTGAAGGAAACGATCCTTGTGCTTTGACTTGTCGTGCTATAGGTGGAGGTCCAGTGGTCACTCTCAATCCAAGGGTCAGAGATGGAACTCGTTGTAAAGTTGGAGAGCTTGACATGTGCATCAATGGACGATGTCAGGTTAGTACTTAATTAAAGGCAGATAAACGTAACCTGGGTTAAATTTACCCCAAGAGGTAAATATAACCTGGGTTAAATCTACCCCAAGAGGTAAATTTTGTTGTTTGTAAGATGTACATTTTGGCACAGACCAAGTAACAACTGCACACTCTCATTTTCATCGAAGCATTTGCCTTTTCCCATCTGGGGGTCGCTACAGCATATCAGTCAACTCCATATCCCCTATCTCCTGAGTCCTTCTCCATCACACCCATATGTCCTCCCTCCCAGATTCATAAACCTCCGGCCTACCTGTCCCCCTTCTACCTGGCAACTCTATCGTCAATATATTTTTCCCAATCCACTACTCATCCATTCTCAGAACATGGCCATACCATTTCAATCTCGCCTCTCTCATCGTGTCCCCAAACTATCTTCATTGCGTTGTCCCTTTTATATGCTCATTCTTTATTCTCCCCATCTTTCTCAAGCCCAAAGAGAACAGAAGAATCTTCAACTCTACCACCTCCTGTTCTGCATCATATCTATTTGTCAGTGGGACTCTCTCCAAGCCATACACCATAGCTGATCTTACTACCGTCCCGCAAATCTTACTTCTAACTCTTGCAGGAATCCTTTGTCACATATCACTTTTGTCTCTTATCTCCACCCACCTCATCCTGCATTCACGCTCTCCTTCACCTCTCTACCACACATTCCGTTACTTAATCTCATCCATCTTTAACGTCTCTAAGTCTGGGAACTTCACAATCCACCGCTTTCCTTCTCTTTTAAACACATTTACTCTGTCTTGCTCCTGGTGACTTTCATTCCCCTTCGCTCTAGTGCATCCCTCCACCTCTCCAAGCTTGACTTAACCTTTTCCGTTCTCTCACTACAGATCATGATTATCATTTGCACACAGCATTGTCCATGGCGATTCCTGTCTGATCTTGTCACTCAACCTCTCCATCATAATTACATACAGGAAACGGCTTAGGCTCGATCTTTAAAATAACAATCCCACACCCATTTTGAATCATTCCCGTCAATCCTGCTGCACACCTCACCGCTGTCACACTGTCTTCGTACATATCTTGCCCCACCTTCACATCTGCTCTGCTACTTCTAACTTCCTTTTGCAATATCACAACTCTCTCAGCACCCTTCTCTAAATCCACAACACACAGTGCAATTCCATCTTGCCTTCTCTGTAATTCTCCTTCAACAGTCTCAAAGCAAAAATTGCATATTTAGTACCCCTTCTTGGCATAAAACGATATTGCTGCTCTCAAATACTCACATCTCTTTTCAATCTAGCAACTGCACATTCTGATAAGTAATATTATTCCTGACAATTCAAATTGAGTAATATAATCTCTCTCTCTTTTTTTTTTCTCAGAAGTTAGCATTATGTCCCAGAACAAAGAGCTATCCATTGACCGTTTATTTACTTAACCTTTTGAACTCTAATCATTCTTTTGGGAAGGGGTTAGTCTTGATTATTGAACTGGCGAAAAGGATAATTTACTCGAAGAGGGTTCAGAATCTACAATTTCAGGTGTCTTTGAATGTTATATTCATGGTTCATGATTAAATAGTACTGAATGTAAGTCTCCTGCGATATCGATGACTTATAGAGATTTGTCTTAATTGCAAAGATGTCTGTAATAACGCCCTAAAATGTCATTGTATATTTTGGAAATCCTCTCGTGTTGCATTTTTTCGTTTGAGGTGTTAAAATTGCATCTAGTGAAACCATTTCTCACTGGTTTATTCGATTTTTATTTTTATCATTTATCACCTCTTCATACATTCAGTAACATGTCTTGCTCTTTATTTTTCTTTTACTGTTGTAATCTGCTTCCGACCGGCTGTACTTGGTGCATGAAAATGTATTTTCTTTTTGCATGTAGTCGTGCCCGTGTACTTAAAAGCAAACATGTCTGTATTGATAGTATAAACATTCTTTTCATGACAAAATAAGGAAAGCACAAAAATAATTCGCGTAGGTACTATTTGCACTTCGGCTACAATCGAAACGCTTCTACGGATTCATAATTTTTCTAAAAAGACTTAACAAATAACTTGTAGGACATTGTCAGGACATATCACTTTTCAAGCAAAACCGTCACTATTCGATAATGATTTAGTTCATAGCTGTATTAATTAATTAATGTATTTATTTATTCAGTTATGTTTATAATGAATCTTATTTTCCTCTTTCTATAATTCCTTAAGAAATGTCCTCAGAGAAATTGATTTCCTACCTTCATCCTTTAAGAATGTTGTTGTATGTGTGAGGAATACTGATCAATGAAACTGATCCACAAAGCTGAGGAATTGGTATAAAGAGAGAGAGAGAGAGAGAGAGAGAGAGAGAGAGAGAGAGAGAGAGAGAGAGAGAGAGAGAGAGAGAGAGAGAGAGAGAGAGAGAGAGAGAGAGAGAGAGAGAGTAATCTCTCATAATTGCTGTTGGTAATGGACTTTCTTGCATGAACGACAGGTGCCTCTCAACTCTCTCCTCTTCACTTCGTAGGAAAACAGATCGCATTAAATTGTCGTTTTCCAGGTTTTAAAATTGATTTCTGTAATGTTTATATTTTTACTTTATTTTTTGCTTTGACAGTTATATTCATTATTATTATTTATTTTTTTTGAAGGAAAGCGAACCTCATGTGTCACCTTTGCATAGATTACATACAAAATACGACTTTAATTTCTTTTTAACGTGAGAACTGCCAGATGGGTAATTTTATACCTTCATGAAAGCCCAAGGTAAAGACTATGGGTGTTCCACATTTTTTGATAAATTCACTTAAAAGATGCTAAGTGGATGCAGGATGCTATGCCGCAAGAAGATCGACGCTAACATCATATCTCCTAGTTGCTGTGAGGAAGATAAGTTTCCTTACCTCCTGCGTTGGAGCCAAGTGATTTTTCCTTTGACCTACCAAGGAGTGGTTGCAACCAAGCCTATTTTATTTCACTGGAACTTCTCACTCTTAGAATTCTTCAAAATAAGGACCGTGATCTTATTCGTTACTTAACCTCCATTTTCCCTCCATGTGCATATATGCATTAGAACATACCAGCCTTCGGAACTCTTCGAATACGTAAGTGCTACGTTTGATCCCAGGAGATCTTAAGTTCCTCTTCGTGGTGTGTTTTGCGTAGATTTTGTTCTTCAGAGACTTGCGGTATAATAATTCATAAAAAAAAAAAAATCTGCACCGGCTGTTGCCTACAGTATGCGTACGTACATATGTACATACATACATGCATGCATACATACATGCGCGCGTACATACATGCATAAATACATACATACATACATACATACATACATACATACATACATACATACATACATACATACATACATACATATATGTATACATACATACATACATACATAGATACATACATACATACATACATACATACATACATACATACATACATACATACATATATACATACATACATTATTATTATTATTATTATTATTATTATTATTATTATTATTATTATTATTATTATTATTATTATTATTAAACTTAGTGTGTTTTGTTTCTTGTTACTCTTTTTAGCAATTTAATATGTTTCCCGTCTCTTCCCACTATTGACCATATCTAAATTACCTGGTTTCACACCTTGCCTTGCCCACGGCAAAAACAAAAACCTTCAACCTGTATTGTTGTGGTCAATTAACTGATTACCGTTGTTGAGTTGCTATTTTTTTCTCTTTCTCCTGTTTTCTGTATGTATGTATACCGCTTCATTCGTTTAGAACATAAGAACATAAGAATAGAGGACACTGCAACATGCCTACTGGCACACACGAGGCAGCTCCATTTTTGAATTGTATTTTCAGCATGTCTAACCTATTCTATTCTACTCTACTTATTTATTCTGTTTTTCTTTTTATGATTTTTCTAATAAGCACTAACCTATTCATACCCACCCTACCTCTGTCATATGTCTATCTAATCTACATTTGAAGGTGTCTAAGGTATTGGCATTTACTATCCTACTAGGAAGCTTGTTCCATGCATCAGCTACTCTATTACCAAACCAATTTTTACCAATTTCCCTTCTGAACCTAAATTTATCAAGCTTAAATCCATTATTACGAGTTCTGGTTTGATCATGAATTTTTAAAACTTTATTAATATCTCCCTTGTTAATCCCTTTAAACCATTTATACACTTCAATCATATCCCCCCTAACTCTTCGCCTCTCTAGAGAATGTAGATTAAGTTTTTTTAATCTGTCCTCATATGGTAGATTTCTGATATTGTGTATCATCTTGGTCATTCTTCGTTGCACTCTCTCCAAGGATTCAATTTCCATTCTATAATAGGGTGACCAGAATTGCACAGCATAATCTAAATGGGGCCTAACTAATGCAAGATAGAGCTGCAAAATAACTTCTTCCGTCCTATTGCTGACGCTTCTTGAGATAAATCCTAAAATTCTGTTTGCTTTATTTCTGACTGCTGTGCATTGCTCTCTTGGCTTAAGACTACTACTCACAAGAACTCCCAAATCCCTTTCACACTGAGAACTCATGATTTCATGGTTATTTAGCTTATAACTAGTATTGTCTTTTATAGTACCCATTTTAACTACTTTACATTTTTCAACATTAAATTCCATTTGCCATATGTCCGACCATTCAGATAATCTATTTAGATCTTCTTGTAAAGCATGAATGTCTTCTTTTCCATTTATAGTTCTACCTATTTTAGTGTCGTCTGCGAATTTACTTAGGTTACTACTGATATCCGAATCCAGATCATTTAGATATACGATGAATAATAGAGGACCCAGTACCGAGCCTTGTGGTACCCCGCTTGTAACCGAGCCCCACTCTGATTTCTCTCCATTTATGCAAACCCTCTGTTTTCTGTCTTTTAACCATTGTTTGATCCATCTGAGCACAGCTCCTCCTATACCATGAGCTTCCAGCTTTTTAACTAATCTTTTGTGAGGAACTCTATCAAAAGCTTTGCTAAAATCTAGATATATTGCATCATATTCTTTGCCACAATCTACTGCCTCGTAAACGTCTGAATAAAAAGACAGTAAGTTTGTAAGGCACGAAAAACCCTTAAGAAACCCGTGTTGTGAAAGTTTTATCAGTCTGTGTAATTCTAGATGTGCCCTTATTTTATTTGCAATTATGGATTCTAGAATCTTACCCACTGTTGACGTTAAACTTACCGGCCTATAATTATTCTTTTTAACACGTTCTCCTTTTTTAAATATTAGTACCACATCTGCCAATTTCCACTCCATGGGTACCGATCCTAATTTTATTGAATTATTAAATAATGCAGTTAGAGGACAACTAAGCTCTTCCTTGCATTCCTTTAATATTCTAGCATATATTCCATCAGGTCCCGGAGATTTATGAGCCTTTAATTTATCTATTTCTTTTATTACCTCCTCTCTCGTAATATTTATTGAACTAAGTATATTATCGGGACTGTCTCTGTAAATGGATTCTACTTCCGGAATGTTTTCCAAGTTTTCATTTGTAAATACAGATAAGAAATAATCATTTAAACATGTACACATCACTTTATCGTCATCTGTGATATGGCCATTGGCTACTTCAATTGGTCCGACTTTTTCCTTAAATTTTGTTTGATAATGT